>JAZGTJ010004042.1:0-32509 GCA_036877575.1 Botia almorhae
AGTTGCTTTGGATAAAAGTGTCTACCAAATGCATAAATGGAATGTAAATGTACCCACACAGATGTACTATACACATGCTTTGGTTGAGTCATATTGTTGACACATTTTTACATAAAATCAACAGCTACAGTAGAAGCATTTGTATGAGTAACCCTAACAAGAAGGCCTTAACAATGTAAGATGGAGAATTACTGTTAAAGACAGTCTTTCATTATCTTCAAAAGCAAGCTCACCTTGCGATAGAGCCTGGTCCACCGTGCAAAAAGCGCATGCTTGCAAAGTCTGGACGGGGCCCCAGTGTCCCTCCTCTTTCCAGTGGATGCATTGAGGACCTCCAATTGGGTGTCTCCTGAGGTCCAGTTGACACTGTAACACGCAGACTTCCCCTGCTGCCTGCAGTCACTGCTGCTCAGGCCTACAGCACATAAAGACAAAGAGATAAAAAAAGAGACCTAGTGAAGGGAGGTAAAGGAAAAAAGAGCACTCAAGGGAGGTTCTATTAAGCATGTGATTGCTAAAGCATTTCATTAGCAGGCGAAGGTCTGTGTCTTCTCGGCTATCTTTGCAGTAAACACTGGTTCCAGGCACAAAGGATCTCTTGGGTTCCTCAATCATCGCTGCTCCGCTATACCAATTAAAACGACATTCTTTCCCTCTTAAAGCAGAGAGTATCGTGGCATTTTGCATGATGTTTGTGTCCTGCTGACTCTTAAATGCATTACTCTTGGCACAATGGTGTTGCATGTTTTATCAAGGTGGCAAGTTTGCTAAACTGCAGAGAATGTTGACAAAGGAAAGTAATTGCATGCAAAACAGCTGTGCAAATGTTTACTGCAAAGTCGAAGTAAATATTCAGAAATTGAAAAATGAATTTTTGTTTCTGTCAGCACAAATATTACTGCTAGCAGTGGACCCATTTATAAGCAGTTTTAAAGGCAAAATTCCACCATAAATTGATGTTACCATTTAATTTTGTAAAGGTAAAATATAACAATAATAGAGTGCTCTGGGTTGCGTTCAAATAATGCCAATAAAAGCACCATAAAAGTAGTTCATATGACTTTCTAAGTCTTAGAATGAGGTCATACAATAGCTTTGTGTGAGGAAAAGACTAAATGTTATATGCTGAAAATCCTTTTCCCATCATGTCTTTGTTTAGTAATATATGCTGTGTCAATATCATCATTCATTCACATCATATCATTCGTCATACATCATTCGATTTTACATGTGTCGTTATTGATGACAAATGTGGTGCAACACATTTTGAAACATCAAACTTATTTGAATGCAGTTTACTCTTAATTAAAGTAATAACAGTTTGTTACTTTATTACAGGGGTCACCAAAACGGTGCCCGTGGGCACCAGCTCGCCCCCAAGGACCACATGAGTCGCCCGCAGGCCTGTTCTAAAAATAGCACTCACTAGTGAGCTGCGTCTAAAATTGTATTTTATTCTGTTGCTATTCTTTTTTAATCACACTTGCATTTATATAGATTTAAAAATGACAATATCTTAAAAATAGGTTTATTATACATAAAGTTTAGTTGTTATTTCAGAAGAGTGTATCAAACTGGTAGCCCTTCCTATGACTCAGTACCCATGAAGTAGCTCTCAGTTTCAAGCAGGTTTGTGACCCCTGCTTTATTATATTTCATCTATATTACTTTATGTAAAGTAATAACAATTTTTCTAAAAATGCCATTGTATAGCTTCAGTAAATTTGAAATCTAGCATGTGTATCATACAGACTACGTTTATGATGCTTTTATGTCACTTTCTCTGGACAATCTGCAGTACATCGTCTTTGGTGTTGCACAATAAGGGAAAATCAAACAGGTTTGGAACAACGTTAGGGTGAGTAAATGATGAGAGAATTTTCTTTTTATCACTTTAATCTCAGATTCTCTCTTTAGGTGGAATAAATTGGCTGCTGTGATATCAGGCATATCCCTTCATGTCATAACACAAACAGCTTCCACAAAACACTCTTCCTAACAGCTTCCTAATATCCATATAGTATGCTCTCTCTTTATCTGTCATTTCATACTCTGCTTTCGGTTCATCCCTTTATGACTGTAATAGAGCATTTAATTTTATTTTTCCTCTAGCAGTCATCATCATTTATTGTCACTCTCACTGTTGTTGTCTATCCATCATGCCATGTATTTAACATGAGATGCGGTTTAACATGATTGGTGTGTTTCAGACTGTTACTGTGTTTTGAATCTTTCCTACAAATGCTTTGCTAAAGTGTGCTAAAGCTTTTAACTATTTTAACTATATGGTTTTAACTATTTTTTGGGGCTAGTCAGGCACAAATTGACTAGCTAGTTAGTTGGGGTTAGTTAAGATGGTTTAAGAAGGTCTACTAGCACGGTCTAATAGTTACATAACAAAATACAACTTAAACTATTGTATTTTAAAATACTTTTTAAATACAATAGATTTTTCTTTCCCAGTGCATAAGCAAATAAAAAAATAAGTAAAAAAGTTAAAGGTTTGAAGAAAGCAATGCTAATTTCCCCCCAGTCTCTCATTTCCTGTCACTCAAAATGTTGTTTTATATCTTTGGCCATCATGCAGGCCAAAGACACTAAACATATTTGTCTTATGTATACACTGTATGATATGGTGTATGATATGGCTCTTGCTAAGCGCTCACATCAGTGCCATTTTTATCTACTACAAATGCTATGCATCTATGCATTTATTGGATGTATGACCTGTGTTAGAAGGACAGGCTCGCTTCGGCTTCCTGACTGAAGGGGTCATTTGCTTCCCTTATTATAAAAGATCTCAACCACTTCTCGGGAACTCTGCGGCCCTTTATGATGCCATTGCTTAAAATAACCAGCCCATTTTCCCCATCAAGACAAGCCACACAAAGAAAGAAACTCATCAAGTGAAAGAGCCCATTGGGCGTACGTCTCTTGTTCTCTTCCCGTTCTTGTTTGACAGGATTGATTTGGAGGATGGGTAGATCCAATAGTCCAGTCTGTCACTCCCAGTGAGACTCAAGAGGGCAGTTTAACAAAGTGAAAAAATACAGCAAGTTCTTCTCCTAAGGTCATATCCGCTACACCACAGGTGAGATCTGAGGTTCGAATGCTTGGGTCAGTAAGAAGTTGATAAGCATGTGTTAGCACTTTTCTCTTATTTAGATAAAAACTACAATATTTAACAGTATATAAACTGAAAATCTTGTCTGGTTTTGACTGGCTTGTGCTGGTTTGGTGTTGGTTAGGTTAGGTTAGGTTAATTAACCAGCATAAATATTGTGCCTTCCAGTTAAACTTTGGCTGGACACCAAAGGTCATTGCAAAATCTCCTGGACCCAACACTGGCTCAAACAATGGCATAAGTTTGGGGCAGGACCATTTGTCATTATTTCTGCAGTTCTGAATATATTTCCCCTTTAAGCAGCATTACTGATCTTTATAAAAGGGAACTTCATACTGTGTATACCAAACAGATTTTTTATAACTTTTAGAGCTCAAAGCAACTACTTAACATTTACATAGCAAAATGTTATTATGCATTTAATAGAACAGATTTTAATGACCTATCCTGTGCACAAGACTAAATAATGAGGACTGTAAAATAAAAGCTTTAAAGAAAGTACCACTGAGTAGAGTTTGGTTCCGACGGTAGCAAGTGGGCAGAGGTCCGACTCTCTCCAGCCTGTGGTTTATCATCCTGGACAAATGACCTGTGTGTCTCAGGCTGCCAACTGTCAGACTGTACAGATACACTGGCTCCACGAAGTGGCTCAGCAGAGCCCCCTGAAGGCCAAGCACATTCCACCTGTAGAGAATACAGGTAGGTTAGGAAGCGTGTTATTCTGACTTTAGCCATAAAGTCTAACATGCAAGTTGTCCAGCCACAGTTCACTGTTTTCTTGGGGTATTCAAGGACAGGTAAATCTGAAAGTCAGAAATTAGTCCATGGGTGGTCTGTGGGCGTGTCAAATGAGAACAAGAAAAGTTGAACACTCTGTGCATAATTTGACATGTCATAATGTATTCTAATGATATGTATAAACACATTCACACAACAGTAAGTGCTCAGAGCGCTCAATGGTCAGAGCATTATTTTCATTTTATTCTCACATTAGTGTAGAAAAACTAAAATAATGCATGTGTTCAGACTGTTTGTGTGATTTATGCTTTTTGGTGAAAGCCATTTGTGAGTCATTAATGTGTTACAAATGCATGCAGTGAGCTCAAGAAATGTACATGGTTAAAAACAATATTAAACAATAATTGATAACATGATAATTGTACAAGAAAATGCAGTACTACAAAATTGCATTTGATGACAGCCTGAATTCTTAATGGCGAATCTCACCAGATGGAATAAACACTTTCTTTTAACCTCTGCCTATAATCTTGCAAGCTGATGAATTCATAAAAAGTGCAATCATTTACAAATATTGTGCAGCAAATTCTTACATCATTGTTCTTTGGCTTAATTAATGTCTCTTTATCATGCCATTAATGAATTTAGGCACCTCTTTCTGTGTTTTCATCTCTACTCATGACTAATAATAAGTCATTACAGTTTTTGCTTTCCCAAGCAGTCAATTAACACAGGCTGCTCTTCAAAGCCGCCGCCCAGCATCTTGAATATGGATCCATTTACCTGAGCAACAATCTGTTTGTGAAATCTCCCTCTTGTACAGACAAAATTAGCCTTTATTCTCTCTATCTTTCTCTACCTTTCTCTCTGCCAAAACAGAAACAATTTGGTCCTGCATTATTAATTTACCCAGGACGCAATGCTGTGAATTAGAAACATCTTTTAATCTCATGCAAGAAAAGACAACCATCTGGCTGCTGCAGAAATTTAAAGAGAGGAGTCTCCCTCTCGTACCCTCCTCCTAACCTCCCTAACCCCCCCTTCTGGCCTGTGTCGCTCCAAGCTTCCTCCCTCCCCTCTTGCGTCGTAAAATGCTGGGCCATTTAAAGTAATGCGTTCATCTACATAAAACTCAAATGGAATATGACGGCTCATATTCACAGGCTTGCCATTTATGCCTTCAATTAAAGCAGTCATCAACTTAATTAAACATCCACTCCACTCAATCAGCTCGGCATACCTTACTGCCTTCCAACAATATCGTAACGCCACAAAAGCAGCGTATCGGATCCAGGGTCACAGATGAATCAAAATGCCCCAGTAATATCAGATCAAAGCTGCATTTGTTGTCTCAAATGTGGGTAAACATAATATAAAATAGATTTTGTATATAAGTATATACCAGAATATTACAAAATCACTTTAAAAAACAACTTAATAAAAAACTATAAACCTGAAACACTTTGAAACACCAAATTAATTTACATTTATTTCTAATGATTTTTACACTTTTGCATTGTTGCAAAACAACTGTACAGAAAACACATTGTAGAATAAACAAACCAAAATCTGTAGACATCACAGTTGTTGTCTAAACTAAAGAGTTGTATAAACTAAAGACTGGCTTATTATAAGTGATGTTTGCCAAGACCAGCATCACTATTTCTTATTCATTGGTTAAAGATTTAAACAAAACCCTAATGCTAACTATTAAACTTTGATGTGTAACTCAAAGTTTGTGCTACAGACATAAACATTACAGTCCCTTAAATCATGTAACTTGGTGAGGAGAGATGTTACATTTCAGACTAATTACTTTCACTTGGTGAAGGTTAAAAAACATCACAGACATATTTTAAGTAGGGAGCAGAAAATGCATTTGCATTTGACAAGCCACATTATGTGTTTTTATATGGCTAAATAAATGCCACACTCCCCTCAAAAATGCAAAATACAAATATTACAACTATTATAAAAAAAATGAATAGAAGAAAGCAATAAATACAATTCTGCTACTGACTGGGTACCATTATCAGAGCACAGTTTTCCTGTGGCCAATCTCAGACAGTGGAGAAGCGAGGGAGGAAAGCAGAGCAGGATAACAGATAATGGTGTAGGGTCAGGAAACATGATGTACTGATGAAAAAAATGAGTGTGACTAAGGATGAGAAAGAGGGGAGTTGGTTGAGGACAGTGGAGATGAATGGAGTTGGTCTATAAGGGACTATGAGAACTTTAAACCTGTTTTCCGCTCTGCTCTTGATGGTGACCTTGATCAACGGCCCCTCTGAGTTGTGGGCTCAACAAAAGAGTCAAATAACTCACAGGGATATAAAATGAAAAAGGAGTGGCAGTCCAGGCTATCTGGATCCTCTTTTCTGTCTTATTCTGTGTTTTTTATAAAAGTAATTACTTTCACTCCACACCATGACCTGGCCAGATCGAATCAGACCCTTGCGGTACTGGGGGATGCAATCTGATTGGTCAAATTAATGGTCCGGGGGACAGAGATTGACCTCAGTGTGACTGTGTGTCGCTGCATCCAGCCTAACATACAAACGTTCCTGATGGGGTGGGTGATGTGCTGTGTGAAATGATAAACAGGTGGAAATGTATCTGCCAGTACACATTTTTATTTCTGTAATCGCGACCGTGAGAAACGCTGTCGCGTGATTCCAATTTACTCTGAGTAGAGAGGAAAAAATTAAGAGGTTTGTTTGAAAGAATGCTGTGTAAATATGTACATACTAATATATTTATTTGACATTTTAAAAATCTGATTTTTTAAATCTGAACCATTTTTTAACACTGTCTCACAGTATCTCATTAACAATGCTTTCAGGCATTTAACGTTTGAGTTGTTTTTTGTAGTTCTCATTAATGATGATTCTCATTTCATTCTCATTATTGCAATATGATTGTTTTTAATTAAATCAGCATAAATTAAAGGCAGTACAACCCATGCTGTCATGATATATAAATATATTACAATGTAAATGTCTTTTCCTTGTTTTTTTGCATTCATCTCTGTTTATTCACAGAGAACAACATTGTTTTACATTACAGTAATGAGTATGTGGGGGGACTTGCCTATCTGTCATGGAAATAATGTAACAATGCAAAAAATCCTAATGGTTCTAAAAGTAGAATTTCATGTGATGAAATATGACACAGACACGTAGGATTACAAGTTTGTGCCATAAGAATTTAAATGCGTAAAGAACTTTATTTTGGACAAATGTTGCATTATTTTTTCTAAGGATTTTTAATCACTTTTTTATAGACAAACATGTCTAAAATGATGACTGAATTAAAAATATGACATTTAATTTTGCAAAGGTAGCCTAATGTTAGGATCATTACTTTATTTTCCATTAAGGCATTATTTTTATGAAATAAGCACATTCTCAGATTAGCATAATGGCAAAAATATTATTCAATGTGATATGGCCTGTCCCTTTCCATTATATCAGTAGATCACAGCCATCTTCTGCTTATATGTATGTGTGTGTGTGTGTGTGTGTGTGTGTGTGTGTGTAACAGTGTGAGAGATCGGAGACTTTCACAAATGCAATTCCCATGTTGTCAAACCGCACATAAACAGACGCAAACTGATTATGTTAATTAAATAAAGCATATGGTAGTAAGCTTAAACACAGATGTGTGTGTTCCAGTGTGTGTATAATCTATGGGCAGTGAGATTCACACGTTCACACGGGGTGTGGACCGAGTGTCAACGAGAAAGATGTGCACAACCGTCACGATGCAGAAAACTAGTGTA
Source organism: Botia almorhae (assembly GCA_036877575.1). Classification (NCBI taxonomy): domain Eukaryota; kingdom Metazoa; phylum Chordata; class Actinopteri; order Cypriniformes; family Botiidae; genus Botia; species Botia almorhae. Next base: position 7,644 of record JAZGTJ010004042.1, read on the forward strand.
ATCACACTCTCTTGTAACATGTCTTGGCAAGTATTTCTTCTCTCTTATCACCTGTTAATCTAAAACTTACTATAGTGCTATTAATACTATTAGTGCTATTATAAAAAAGCTATTAGCGGGCCTGAGATCATTCAGAGTGGCACTTATTAAAATGTGACTAACCATCTCATGAGAGAGATTAAATGATAGAAATCCTCATGGGTAATGCTACATGTATGCATGTACATAATGGATATCTCTACAAAAGATATCCTAAAAGAAGACTATTAAATAATCGCTAAAAATAGTTGCAGTCATCTCAGTTAACAGAATTTACAGTAAGTCTTGAATGTAATACAATGATTGCATGTTTCATGTTTTGTAAAATGAAAGTATTGTACTTGTATTTACAGTATCCATTATTTATCCATAACAGTTACTTGCTGACTAGCATTTAGTCAAAGTTTGTATAACTTCACATTTACCAGCCCAGGTAAATGCATTTACTGGTCATACTATATTTATGAGGTGAACTGGTAAATACAGGTGGATTGTACTGTTTTTAAGAACCTTAGGATGTTGATTTACACATTTTTAATCATTTAATGAATTTAGACTGCACCTACATACACAGTAGACACAAAAATGCATGTTGTTTTTAAGAATCTAAATAATGTCTCTGGTTCCTTACCTATGTTAAAATAAAATCATCGCTCTTAGGTGACCCATGAGGGCAAGCTTAACACTGTGATGTGTCCTATGTAGAAGTTAATTACTGAAGGATTATCAAAGCCACAGCTTTGGTGCAAGATTTGTCATTAGACAACGATGGCGATTATGCTAAATAGCGGTGTCTACATTGCTTTGGACATCTGCCTCCCTAAAAGCAAATATCACGACAACCTTTCCCTCTGTGACATTATAATGGCATATAAAAGTCGCCCTATTTAAACAAAGCTAACTCGCCCTTATAAAAACTAATCCTCCAATAAAGATAAACCCTTAAATCAATACACTGTCCAGCACCCATGCTTTAGAAATCACACCATGGGGACGATTGGTTCTCCAATTAAAACACACACACAGACCCACACACTGCTGGGTGAAAACGTTCCAAAAAGGGACAATGTCACCTCTGGCCCTGACATTGACTACATTTACACTTCAAAGCCTAATGCACTGATCCCATATTATGACACGTCCAATTGTTGGCTCTGCCTATTTACCATTTAAACTTGAGATGTAATTAAAAACCAGGTGATGATATCAAAGCAGACGCAGCCTGTTACACGACAGTGGCTGAAAACTTCTGCATTAGGAGGAAAACTGGATTTGGAAATGCATAGGAAATATACCAACACGAGACTTAATTAATGAGGTCTATAATGTCTCTTCATAAGCAGTCTTTTATTTGCACAGAAAATCGGGAGCGAAACGTTTCATTTCTGACCTGGAAATCTTGTCAGTGCATGACATGGTGATGAGTCGTTGTCCTTGAAGAACTCCATCCCATGTCTGTATGGGATCTGTGCACCTTACCGGCAGTGTACCCTCCCCTGATTCAATCTTTGTTCGCAGGTGGCTGTGAAACTTCTTTACCAGATGCTTGTTGCTATGCACTGACAACACAAAAATTATAGCATAGGCTAGAGAAATAAGCATTAACAGCAATCACCTGCATATATCTGTCTATGAGTGACTAGACATCTTTTCTCTGTAATTGTTTAAAATGTATATGATTAATTGTGGCCAAAGAAGTTAAGTTATTATTAAGTTACCATTAAAATGTGTAAATGTTAAAATATCAAAAAGAAGTGTCACACAAATACTAGATCTCATTTATTTCATCTAGACTAACTTTCAATTTTAGGCCACTGATCCCACTTTATATTAAGACATTTATTTTGTCTTTAACTACAGTGTACTTGCAGAAGCATATTTTAGATCTCTAGATTCAACATTAGTTTACTGTGTTTGTTAGAAATGTCCCATGATAAAAAGTAATTTTCAGTTTGTGTCAGTACACATCAATAATAAAAACATTCTTATATATGTTTGAATTCATTATTATAAACTTACCATTGGTAAGGTCAGGAATCAGGGTAGGATAAGGAGTTTTAAACACTGATCTATTATGTACTCAATAACTGTTTTTTGTTTATTTTTAATCAAAAACAGTTACAGGTTGCAGCCTTAACAATGTGTGTTCAGTTAGGCAAACACAATGAACAAGATTATAAATGCACTGACGGGCCCCCTCACAAATTTTTGATTAGAGCCCCCAGAAATCTAGGACTGGCACTAAAAACCTTTATTCCATGAACATTAACTTACCATTTTTTTAACAATGCATTTTAAGTATGGCTCAAGTTTCAAAACTTATATACAGGCCACTGTATATATTTTTAAATCTGTTTTTAAATGATTCAGAAATCATTTCTTCTCATTTCATAAACACAGCGGACAAATAAGAAAAAAGCTTTGGTAAAACTCCAGCTAAAGAGAAAATAAACTGCATAGAAAAAAAGAGGGCAAAAAATGACACAGACAAACAAAGGATCTTACAATCTGAGGTGATTTCATATGGCGAATTGACTCGGGCATCACCGCAGGGCGAAGTGCTGATGTACATGTGGAAGAGGATGTTCTCTCTCAGTCTCAAACACGAGTCTTTGTGCCGTACGAAGATCGATTGTTCCCAGTCCTCTTTCCTTTTGCTTCAGAGTGATCACAGACCCCAGGCAGGAACAAAGAAATGAGAGGAGAGACATGAAAAACAGCCATGTCTCAAAATGGTTTGGCACTCATATTCTCTGCTAATAATGGACCAAAGACACAAAGAAGACAAATATTGGCCTTGCTGTGACCAAGGCTACTTCCGTCACTGTCACAATCTCACTCGCTCTCTCTCTCTCTCTCTCACACATACACACACAATCTCAAATCATTACTCTGTCAGAACAAGGCTAGAATAAATAGCTGCACGCTGCACATCTAGCCAGCTGTAATTTTTTAACCCTATGATCTGTAGCTAGTCAGCTGTAGGGAGGACGTTTCCTGCCGCGACACCCCGCTTTTACACATATCATCATAATTAGCATTAGCACCACACTGTGACATTGTACAAAAATGACTTTTCAGCATAGCAAGCAAGGTGAGCTCTGTGCAGGGAGTGCATTACAAGCGCAAAACATCTTCGCCTCTAACTGGCAACTAAGCTGTGTTAATTACACAAATGACCTGCAATGTCAAGGGTGGAGTCGAGTTGCTCTAGATTTGTCCATCGAGGAAGGCGGTGATGGCCGTTGTGGTATTTTATTTGGCCAGCATAATGACTTATCTTCTAAGCTAGACTCCAGACCCAGCCAGACGGCCCATTTAGCCACAGATAATGCACTCTGGGAAGACACGTATGCAAATATGACATTACAGGAAGCTTTTCTATGCACCAATCTGCTCAATCAAGGAAGACATTTAGAGTCTTCATAGCTACACACTGATACCTCCACCAGCAGACTCCAGTGATAATGCAAATTCTTTATGAAAGGAGAAATGAAATTAACACATCTGAAAATAAGTATATCCAAGTCCTCTGCTTAGTGTACAATGGGCTTCTCTGAAAGACATTATGGCCCTGCTTGCAACATTAAAGGAACAGTCCAGGTTGAATATAACTTAAGGTCTGTTGATTACTGCAAACAATAATTTCTCTGAGTGTGCAAACAAAACTCAGCGACCAAAATTTAGGCTTTAAGTAATGCAATTACAATACAAATAAATGATTTGATAAATGTTTATAGTTTAGGACTTGTGATAAAACTTGTGGACTTGTGAGATGTGTGATAAAACAACTTAATAATAATTTCTGTGGATAGTATATTCAGTGTTTCCATCCCTGTCATGACCATGTACACAAGGATACCAGAAAGGTTTTGTTTAAATAGAGAAAACTTACATGAATGAATTAAATCAGCAACAAGTTTATCCGTTTTGAAAAGTAGTCCCACCTCGAAGGGTCATTTATATTACATCAAATAACACATTTGCACAGAAGAATTTATTTAAAAGCTGAACAAAACTACCTTTATGCTATTAAACCTGTAATACCTTGAACTACTGACTTATAAGTGTATTATTGTATATTTTAATTTAATATAATATTGTTTTCTAGGATAATCAATAGCAAGTTTTTAAATAGAACACCATCGCATTAATACCATCGCAATTTACATACATGTACAGGTGTATACCTACATGTCACAACAACGTGTGTTTATGCTATGAGTGGGGGATTGTTACTTCACCTATGTCTCACTTCACGTTGTTACTTCACTGTGTCTTCGCGTATGCATGTGCATGTATATAGGTTTAGCTACACTACTGGTCAAAAGGATCACTTGACAAAAATGTTTCTTAAGATCTTAAAGATCGTTTGGTGTATGTTTTAATGTTTAAAATTACTTTTGTAAACAAAAATATAATTGTGGTTTAAATAATGAATAAAAAGCAGCCAATAAGAGTCCAGCATAGACATAAATTCCTTCAATACTGTTTAAAAAGCTTCCCAGTTTGAGACCTCAAGAAGCTGAATGATAAAATGTCAAAAGTAACTACAATGGCAAAGGGTAACTACACTGATGCTAAAATATAACAGTTTATTTTTTTGGATGCTTTTAGTAACATCATAATTCCCACAGTTACAATTGTGTTATTCCATGATGGGTTTACTATTTTTATAAAATGTGGAAAAAATATAAAGATTAAGTGATCCTAAACTTTTCACTAATACATATACATTTATACCATGTATACATTTATGAGGCCCAAATATCCCCACTAACAGTGAAATATCATGACAACCCCATTGCAAGCATAGTTTGCTGGTCCTCACTAAAAAAAGGTTTTAAATCAACTTTTTCTTTAAATCTAATGCCATGCACATGCTTCTGTGAGGTTTAGAGGTAGAAGTTAGGGTTGGGGGATAATAAATATCATTAGCCTGATACAAAATAAATCTAGATCTCTATGGAATCTAAAGTCTATGGAATGACCTTCCTAATATAGTCAAACGTGTGTATGTACCTGTGTGTGTGTGTGTATGAGTGAGTTACCTGAGGTGTAGCTCTAGGTGGGAGTATAGAAAGCGCAGCAGGGCTCGTCTGGTCGTGATCTCTGCGTGGCAGTCATTCACCACCAGACCATGGTCACTGATATACTCTCCATTAATGCATTTAGTGCCGGTCGATACTGCCACCACTTGAGCCTGTCTGAGATCCAGCCCTAAAACAAAATTAAAATATGATATAAAATAAAAATATGTAATATGAATAAATAATTAAACTTAAATATAGTCTTCGTAGCCTCATCATACACAAACAAGCTGAAGTTTATGTCTCTGATCAACAGTTTAACAGTTTGTGTGGCACATTTCAACACATATTGTTTTGTAAATGTGTCAAAATGTAATGCTGACTTTGCATTACACCTTGAGGCTGTTGTTGAGGGACGGAGCATTAAGCATTACCATTCATTTATTATGCATAAGAAAGGTTTTAAAGGTACAATAATATATATAATATATAATACCTCAATATCAAAAAACACAAATCTAATATTATACACAGTAATGATTGCCAGTTGTGAATTGCCAATTCATTAGATTCTCATTACTGTAATGTTCCTAGTTTAAAGTATTTTTGCAGGTTTTAAGCTGTTATACTTTTAATATTGTAAATTAATACCTATAAGTAAAAGGCACACAGTTATGAAACAATTTCAATTTTCAATTTAAGACTAAAAAGATTTTTAGAAATACAAAAAATGGTTTAAACAAAAGCAGGTTTATAAAGTCTTAGCCTATCTTTTGTTTTTGTTTTTTTGTTTCATTAAAAAACTTATGAATGGCGGGGTGTCTAATTAGCACAATGTAATTTGTGCTTATAATAAAATATAAAAATATGAGCAAATATAAAAATAAGTTTTGAGAGATTCACATAGTAGCTAATTTAGCAACTTCTGATATAACACAAAAGTTTCATCAGAACAGCTATGACTACAATTCTGCTGTGTTTCACAGTGAAGGGAAGACTGCTACTTGCTGATGTTGTCAACACAAGGATGAGTGACTCCTAACTTGCTGTGACTGTGCTGGACATTGGCACACAAAGCTTTTCTGTGACATTTTTATAAACTGCAGCAAGATGAAACCCACAACCCCAGCAAAAATGCATCTCCACCTGCCACGGCCCACCATACCCCTCTCACAGCTGCTTGGCCCGCAGTACGGCACCGAGCATGAGGATTCAGGCTTCGGCTAGGACTTTCTGCACTGAGAACAACTCAACCGTGTGACTGGATATCTCAGCATGCTCAACCATAAAGCTCTGTGTGCTGGAAAAGAGAATATATATCTCTTCAAAAAGTTCAGCCTCCTGTAGACCTGCGGGCTAGAAGCAACATATGAGCTTTTATCAGTTGGGGCCCAGACGGAATTGCTTACTGCAGCCCAGCCGCCACTACTGTGGCTAGATGGCAATAACAATAATAAAAACTAATATTGAGCTGGGGTTAAAGGCATAGCCTTTGAAATCCATTCTTCCACCATTCTTCCACCATTCGCTGCCTGCTGATCCAAAAGAGAGAGAGAGAGAGAGAGAGAGAGACAGACACAGAGGTTAAGGGAAAAAGAGAAATAGACAAAACAGGAGCCAGAGAAAGAGAAAACTGGTCCAGATTAACTTTATATCTAGACTGAGGATGTCAGTAGCTCATTTTGTTTAACGGTTAATTTGAGGTTTATGGGAAAGCTACTGTAAACACTGAATTAACCAGGTAAACTAACAGCTTAAAGCAATAGTTCACCACGAAACTAACATTAATTAACAATTCATTAATTAACAATTCATATACTCCATACATTTTTTCATCCATTTGTTTCTGTTGTGAAACACAAAAGGAGATATTTAGTACTATGTTCAGGCTGCTGTTTTCATACAATGGAAGTGAATGGGGACGTGCAAGAATCAGTTCTGTTCAACATCATAAACGCCAAACCTGGTGAGAGGCATCTTGAAGTTCCAAACTTGTATAAAAAAGCTGCGAGACCATTCCTTTTGTTTAATGGATGAAAATAATTCCCATGGGTTTGGAGTTATATGAGGGTGAGTAAATGATGACAAAACTGTAATTTTTGTATGTACTAACCCTTTAACACAATCCTAATAAATTAGGCATTAATGCACATTTTTATGACACTTTTGAGAACATTTTACTGCATGTGATATGTAGAGAGGGAAAAGAGATTTTTGGAACTCTAGGAAACAATAAATCCTAAAGGAGCTTACAGCAGCTGCCCAGCAGAAAACCATCACCATGAGTTATGTTCTTCTATTCACACACTATTATATAAACTCAGTCCTGTCATCTATCAAAAACCAACTGCAACCCCTAAATGTTCCCCTGAAGATTGAATACCAGCTGGTTCTGCCCAGTCTACACCTGCCCTATCTGAGCTATCCCAGCATGCATCTGTGCAATGCTCAGGAGGGACACAGCATGCCCAGACTTTGTGTTCAGGCATCTTTATTCAACAATCCCCAACAGCAACAACACTTTCTAGAAAAATTGTAAGTTAAAAGGCGCCAACCTCACCCACCCATCTGGTTCTGCTCTTGCTGTTCCATTTGACGATAGTTTAGATCAATCTAGTGATGGAATAGAGAAAGAAAGAAGAGTGTGGAGTAATTTCTCTCTGTATCGGCATGAAATTGTTGTACAGGCTCTTCTCGCAGTATGTGGGGGTGGTCAGGCCTGTGGGCACTGCTGCTTTTAGAAGAGCAATAATCATCAACATCTCTGAAAAAGCACATTGTGCCAGTGAGGTGGGTACAAAGACAAGCACTGCTGAATGTGAAAATCACTGTTGCTCTTTTTAGCCTTCAATAGACTGGGTTCAATAGGCTGGGTTAAAAAACAGCAAAGGTGCATTAACCAAGACAAGAACGCTAAGAAAACAAGTGTGGATTTTTGAATGCAATCTGTTCATTATAAATAAATAATAAAAGCAATAGTGTAAAAATAGTAAGATATATTTAGGTCTACATTTCATGCACGCAGCTTCTAGTTAGCATCCTTCTTACTTAAATATATTTTTAACATCATAACTTTTCTTTGTTTTACTTTTTCTACATTTTTCTAGTATATATATCCATAAATATTTTTTACCTATTTTTAATTGTCAATATCATATATACATTTTAATATAATACTGTAATATAATGACTATAATACATGTAAACTGAGTAAACAATATGCTAAAAATATAGTTTAAAATATACAGTGGTAGAAACAGAAACAGGTGTCAGAGTACAACACCCTGAAAATACCAAATATAATTCAGCTCTGTTTATCCTCCAGGCCTCAGACCCACACCACACATGTGATGTTTTAATTCTGATATGTTTTTTTAAAAATCATTTTTAGCACCTGTAAAATGTTGTTAGATTATTCATACACCTCCCTAATCATAGCACACTCTAAGAAACTATAAACTATGCAGTGTCTTTTTGTATACCGCAATGTCTTTGCATACTAAGTGCAGAATATAAAATCCAAAAATAGCAGTACCAGCATCCAAACACAGCCTGTACCTAGGTACCTGTTTAAATATGAATACTAGTATAACTGCTTACTGTATTGTGTGCAGTTCAAACTATATACTGTCTACTGTTATAAAAAGGTTGTGAAACATTATGCTGCATGTATAATCTCTTCAAACATTACATTTGTTTAATCTACTCCATGCAATCCATCACATGGAAAATAAAAATGACTTTTCTGTTGGATTTTAGTCATGCTGGAAATGGATGTTGAGCACATTGCATTGTGGGATACAGTATTCCATTGTTTTGTGGTAAGAATTTGGTATATTCCACGCCCACAGGTCAAATACTGCGCATAGTATGCAGGCTGCAAAAATAGTATGAGTAGCATGAGAGTATGGCTTTATAAACAAAGCCACTGTCAGAGCAAGACAGCATTAATCAAGGCATGGGTCACTCTAGAAGAAGTCTATCTGGGGAAGCCCATATGCTGATATGAGCTTAATAAGCATCATTACCCCCACATTTCCTAAATGAGTTTTGTTTCGGAAAACAAGGGAAGAACGCAGTTCATCAGCTCCTTTATGAGTCAATCCAATCATAGAAAAATTATTAGATGAAAGTTTATGCGTCCAGTGCTTTGGGGGGTTTAGGATAGACTGGAAAAGACAAGTGTATTTGTGGAATACACTGGAATAGTGTATTTTAATTAAATGGGAAAAATACAGAAGACTTTTACATCCCATTAGACAAAAACCGGAGTAGGAAACTCATAAATTGATCCTTTACAAGTTGCTCTTGCATGATAAAATGCTTAAATATTAATTGAGGTCAAATGTTTTACATTTACTGATTTTTAAAGGAAGTTTACCCAAAAATTTAAATTCTACCATTTTTATTCCCTTTGGTGGCCAACAGGTCTCACCACACCACAAATTATAAAAACACATACAAACTGAAAAACACCTGCAAATAATGTGCTGCAAAAACCACAACACAACAAAAAACAAAAATGTGCAGCACATACTTGCAACGCAGCCAGGAACGTGCTGCTAAAACCTCTCCAATCTTGAATATTTGGTTACAACCTTATTCAACTTTCACTAAAGAAAACAAGGAAATATCGATGCAATATCACATTTAACAATGTGAAACATTTGTCTTCAGAAAAAAACTGTTGGACACCAGCGGTCAAATTTAATATGCAACCACCATTAATGCTCATTTTCCACCACTGAAATATGTCTTTCCACCCCAGACTTGCTCTGAACACAATAATCTGTTCCAGTGTGAAGATACACACGTCCACCTCTCCAACTATGCAGCTGATGTTTAAAACCCAATATCCCAGCATCCGTATACCATGCTAGGTTAAAACAAGATTATTCACTCCATCCGATTCAAGCGGTGTCTGTTTATTTTGCATTACAGGATTAAATAATCCAATAAGAGTTCTGTGAAAAGCACTCTCGCGCAGGTTACGACTCCCCCTGTGAAAGTCCCGCCGTTCAAAGTGGGGGCCTGCATTAATATTCTACCGCAGCCCGTGCCAGTCTAAAAGATTCAATAGATGCTCAAAGAGTAGCAAACAGAACCCCCAGTGTTTCTGTCAAGTTTGCCTGTCTGCTCGCCTGCCACAAATTCTTGGGCACCGATGTCTGGATCTTTGAAGATAACAGTATTAATAAACAAGCTCTGCAATTACTGTGAGGCCAACAGAGCGAGAGCAGGAGAAAAAGAGAGAGATGGAGAGAACCAGTGAGGACAGGGATTAGGTCAGATCTCACTGAAGTCTAAATTGATGAGCTGTGGTCTTCAAACGAGAAACTTGATACTGATCCATCAATGACTCCTGAAATCCTGCAGCTGTCTCTTACACACACACACACACACACACACACACACACACACATTTAAACATCTCATCAAGCAGCAGGCAATTAAGCTGTGTGTGTGTCTATGTACACACACACACACACACACACACACACACGTATATATATATATATTAAAACAAAAACTCTGGAGAGCTTCAGTTCGTATGAATCATCTTAGTTCATTCTTGACTGCTGTTTGACTGAGTTATAATATAGGTGAAGCTATGTCACTTTTTGCAGAGGTGATAAAATACTAAATATTTTATATGAAGCTCCAAACTCCAAATATGCTGCCACATTCAGAAGACACACAGAGACATGGAGGTGCTTTCTCCCTCGATATTGAACTGGTTAAATAATTTACAAGCCGATTGAAGTGTTGCCATACCTCTGGTCATGACGATGCCCGCCAGGCCTTTGTGACGTGCATGCAGCAACGAGGAGCAGCCAGCCAGCTCTGTGTATTTCTCTCGCACCAGGTGGAATATCGCTTCTGCAAACTCCTGCAAAAAAAGTGTTTATTTGTGACTTCGCTGCCTGAATACAAATATGTTCACTGTGATTTTTGTTGTGCACATACAACGTCATCACATGGTAGAGTTGTTATAAAATGTAAAATGTTATCAGTCTTTATATCAATCATTATATCAGTAGTTGGTGTATGTTTGTATTACAAATGATCAGCGTAACAATTTAAAACAGTATTTGGTATGTCTGCTGTTGGCTTTACAACTTATTTGTTGTCATGGACTCTACAAGTTTGAGTAAAACCTGATAATCCGTGTTCTCTGTGTTCTCTCACATTTGATTAGAGACCTAGAAATCCAAAATAATATTTACCATTTTTACATTATAGGCCTATCATTTGGTAATTTTTTTATGTAAAAATACAAGCAATTAGTTTTTTCCTAGGTTTAACATATTCTTATACAATTTATATATACAATATATATATATGGTGTTTAGCAGGTATTAATATGGGCTGTAATAGAATAGGTGGTACCTGGAATGACGTGCACTGCTTGGCAAGTCACTGCCACTGACAGTATTTACTGTAGCTAAGGCTCGTAAGCACTGTAAATATGAAAATTGTACTTTATCTTTAAGATTGTATTGCACAGTATTGTGTCTTTTGCCATAAACATGAAGATTTATATATTGCTTGTACTTTCATGTTTTAAAAAATAAACAATTTATGTACTGTTAGATGTGTTTTGCCTACTTTTTGTTTGTTGTATAATTATATCTCTAGATAATGAAGATATATTAACCAAAGAATCTTTTAAAAGGGCCTCATCTATTAATTTTGCCTGGGGCCCCCACTCCATCTTGGTTCACCTCTGACTGAAACAATATGTTTTAGAACATTTTGTAAAGACAGCAAAATTGCATAATAGAGATTTTCTCAATTTCTAAATCTTATTGCTCATGTATATTTAAGGAGTATAACTCGGCGAATAGCTTTGCTTTTTCATGATCACACAATGACTTTCCCTGTGGCGTTTTCCCCTTAAACTAACACGGTGACCCAATTAATTTGTGTCAAAACATCGCCCATCGATAGAGTAATTGGATGGAGAGGAGACCACGGGCGTGCTTGTGGTCAGGCGTTTATCTGAGACAGTTTCACTAATGGAACAGCGTGATTAGTTGGTGGCGTCTCAAATGGACCATCTGTCCATCGCGCTGAGCTCGGGGTTGAGGCCGCCGTGAAACCCGCCAGGCTGAAAAATAACCTGGACGCTGTGTTTGCCTTTACCAGACGGTCTTGGGTCTGTGCGGTCCTGTACAGCTGTTCCTGAACCTGTGAGAGTGGATTTATTGCACCACGTTCCCATCTGACAGTGTTATGTTGCTGTGTGCGGCAATTAGCGGCTTATAGAGGCAAGAGCATATTCATGCAGTACATACACACACACACAGTGCCACATAATAATTATGACTTTTGAGAGGTCGGCCATGCAGCTGGTGGAATAAAGTGAAGACAAAGTGGTCTGAGAGCACAAACAGATGCACACCTTTTTACTGAGAATGTTCACAGCATGTGGTCGCTGATGAACTGATCAGAGAACAGTCGCAGTGCAGTGATGCGCTTGCCTGTGGACTAAGCGCATCACTTATCGACACAAATGGATGCTTGACAGTACAAAGATACCTAAGTGATCTCATTGCTTTTAATGGTATCATACGCAAAGTACACATGGACGTTGTTTACATGTGGATAGCCAGCAATAATGTACAATATCAGCACGTAAAGTATTAAATTACATATAAAAAGCACTATATATTTTGTATTTTAAAACCAGACATTTGAATATCTCTGAAATTGTATAGGCTATATATGGATCCTTTTATAATTGTCGGTACATCTCATGTCTGTGGGATATATTTTTAATATCGCTTCATCAATATAAAAAGAAAGGGGGGCAGTTGTGGCCTACTGGTTAGTGAGTTGGGCTAGTAAACAGAAGGTTGCTGGTTCGATTCCAGCACTGGGGGGTTGCAACTGAAGTGCCCTTGAGCAAGGAACCTAACCCCCAGTTGCTCCCTGGGCGAAGTAACGTGCTGCCCACTGCTGCGGGTGTGTGCGTGTGTTCACGACTTGCAGTGTGTGTTCACTCCTCACCAGTGATGGGTTAAATGCAGAGGTCACATTTCAGGTATGGGTTACCATATTCTGACGAATAGGTCACTTTCACTAAAACACCAATACTTATTTTTCTACAAAATTATATTTTCACACAACTACTTTTGGAAAGAAAGACATTTCTTGTTCCAATAGAAGGTTGCATAAAACCCTGGTATTCAGCTGTATGATTTTGTAAAGCTGCTCATTCCACTTTAAGCACTATTTAAGCACGAAAAGACCTCAAATATAAATTCATTTCATAGTTTTGCTTTAGTTAAATTAGATAGACAGACATTTGGGTGTGTTTAGAACATTTAATAAACGGTTTGTTACAATTTCACATAATTTGTATAGTGTGACAATTTCCTCTAGAAGCAGAGGGATGTAGGACTGCAATAAATGTCTTTTCTCTTTTCCCAAATACTGCTTAAAATATCAAACTTGTGTCAAGTGTGGATTAATTGATTGTCAACAGTATTACACAAGTTATTTGCATATATTGCAGTTATTTAACAAGAAATTTGTAATTAAACTTTATGAAAAAGTATTTCTAAGCATACCATGTACTCAGTAGTTCTAGGCTTTCATGTTGAGCATAGGCTCAAAATGCTAAAAAATTTCAATTCATTTACCTGTCAACTGCATCAGCCAGCAAACAGTACAGTTGGCTTGAATATATTTGCTTTTTTTTTAAAAATGCCCAAAACCAGGTAAAACTGAGAATTTCTTTACTCGCATTTTCAAATGCATGACCCAGAATGACCCATATCTAAAATTGTTTACATTTAAGAAGCTGTTGATGTACATACCAATAATAAACATAAAAAAGTTTGGGACAGCTAAACTTTATGTAAAAATAATTAAAATATTTCAGATCATGTTAAAAATACATACAAAACATAGGCCTACACAGTAGACATTCTGTTCCATGCTTTGTAGCTTGCTCTTCCTATAGTTCAACTGAGGAATAATGCCAGCCAACAGCAAGGTTCAATTCTTGGGAAATGAAAGTGCTTATGAAATATAACTGAAATGCACTATGAGATGCATTGGATAAAAGTGTCTATGAAATCACATTAATGTGGGGTCAAATCATGTTAATGAGGACTTTGGTCTATATGTGCCTTATTATCATAAAAATATTTACCCAACAGACAAAGAAAAATGGCCATTGTCTTTACAATTATGTCTTTTTATATTATGTCTGGCTTTTCCTTTTTTGGGTGAAAGATAACCCAGACATGTTTTAACAGATTGCAGGAGATATACCCATGCATGTATAACCCAAACCTTTCATCAATATGTTGGCTTGTTATCATCAATCTATGCTTTGATTGTTTTCAAATAATGACCAGCTCTTTAGCCAGCAGTAAAAGACAAGTGCTCCTTTAGCCTCAACTCACCAAGCCAGCAGCACAGGCATTTTTAAATGTCTCTCAGTGGTAATTAAACACTAAGCCCAATGTCACCTTAATAAAACATCTTTTATTGGTGACATTAAAAGGATTAAGAGGGATGCCAAACATTTCCACACTTCGAAGACAGAGGCGTGGCCTATTGTTGGACTGACGCCTAAGTTCAGGGATAATAGTTGGACAGAGTTGACTGAAAACAAATTAAAAATTTATTTAAAGTAATGTGGTTGCCAGGACATGGCTGTGAAGTTGCTATGGTTTTCTGGTCACTGGGTGTTTCTTCCTAGCCCAAATCAAAAGTGTCCACAGGTCTCTATGACATGCTGGTCCCTAGAAATGCCTTCAGTCCATCCTTCAATGTAATGGACAGTAATTATATGAACTATTCTTTTTATTACACTTGAAACAATATAAATTTTCAGTTGAAAGTCTGATTGCTTAGAATAGTAGGAGTGAACTTCTCCTCAGTTACTATTCCTAGCACAAAAATAGTGGGATAGAAACAAGTTGCGCACTTGCGTTTAATTTTACAGGTTGGTTGAAGCCTGTAACCCTAGTATAAGCAATAGTAATAGAATACTTCACTTAGCAACACACACACACTCAAACAGATAAAGTGTATAAGGACGAAACACAGAAAAAGGGAGAAAGGCAAGGAGAAAAAGCACATCCTAAGCTTTGACCATTTCAGGAGAATTAAGTGCCGTCTGCGTTTGTTTGGAACATGCCAACAATACATTATGAGCTTTTAAATTTCAAAGACTTGTCTCAACACAAACCATTAATGGCAATCAAATCATTTGATTTCCTTTGAAGATATGCCACAATAATGAAGTCTTTTGCATAAATCTGTATTCAAAACTCTGAATAACGAATAATGTCACCGTGATTCAAAAAATGAAAAACTCTCACAGGTAATGGACTGAAATTAGTTATCAAAGACAGGAATAAAATATTTAGAGCTCTCAAAAGGGACTCTAATACATTGAAAGGTGCCATGAAAAGGAAGGAGAAATAAAAAGCAGAAAAATTGTTATTTAGTCTCTGGCACATTGCTACAGAATTTGTGTTGAATGTTAATCAGGCAAAAACTAAGACGACTGACAAATCAGAGCGGAACTGCAATCCAAGTCCTTTCAGTCTGCAGGTTGTGGGGCATGTGACAACACACAAATAAGTATCTTGTGATGTGTGCTGCTCTTTCTGCTGTCTGGGATGATAAAATGAAATAATACAAAATATGTCTACTAATATGTATGCTGCACTAAAACATTTTTTCCCACAGTATATTTAGCTCTGGCCATGGTTTTTAATTGTTTTTATAATTAACACTTTATAATTGTGTAACTTATTCCATGTTTACTCAACCTATGAAGCTGCTCTGTAATTATGCATTTGGAATTATAATATTCTATGTAGAATAATCCATAACAACTTTTATAAAACGGTCAGGGTGTCTAAACATCTACCTACATAACTTTGTACCAGCTGAACCACGCACATTTATTTGGCCCTAGTAAATAACCAGGCTAAATTATATTGTAACAATTTTGTTTTCTTGAACACATAGGATAAAAACACTTCTGTGTTCCCAGATTGTTTGAATTGAGATATTTAAATGTTTCCTACAAATTAATTTGGAATTTGGTTTGAAAATAGCTAATGGCACAATAATTCGTTTCTGGCACAATAAAGTCAACAGAAAAACCTCAACATAAACTCTTTCCAGCAGTCCTGTTTTAAAAGTCATGCAGAATGGGAGTATACTGCAGCCATCATCGCCTTCAGAAGTCAATATTGTGCCAGGAACACAAATGTCAACAGGGAACTTTTCGTGACTGATCCCTGACCCAGAAGTCTGTTCCTTGGGGGCTTACTGCTGACAAAAAGGTTCTGGTAATGCATAATGTTTTCTGCAGGAAAAAGCGTATGGACTATCCAGAGATTTCTGCTGCCTGCTCTCAGGTAAGCAGAGAGAAGAGGGGTTGAAATTTTGATTGAAAGTGCAGAAGTCAATTGGATTTGTAAAAAAGTTCTATATATCCACTAGCCCTTTTGCACCTAACTTTATTATCTGGTTATCTAATTATCTATCTATTATCTAATAATTTAAACCAATAGCATGAGTTTACGGTGAGACATTTTTTCCTGACCAATGGCAGATGGGGATAGTGTTCTGGAAACAGGCACAGAAATCACATCACCTTTCCTTTAGTGGTCAAATACAAATGAGTTGGGGGATGTGCAGCATTTTGAATTACAGGCATTTATTGGAATTCTGTGGCACTTTCTCTGAGGATGGGAAACTTTTGATGTATCATAAGGTGTAATCCTAATATATTATTAAAATAATTATTTTATTTTATGATTTTTCTATTTATTAGAGGTATTGATGTTTGTGATACTGACATATATAGTATGTGATATCCCAATCAATAAGTTCTATGCATGCAGGTATGGTGTGGGCCTGCTAATAAGTATTATTGACTTTGTTTAATACATTTTACCATTACTATATACCATATTTACCAATACCATATTTCAATTAATTTTCCCTCACAATCAACACAGAAATATTACAAAAGCTGTACATATTCAACGTGGCTGAATACTGTAAGTTACCTGCAATGTTACATACTGTAGATATCACCGACCAAGTTATTGGAAAATTAAGCAATTCTATATCATTATAAAATGTGCATTTTGTTTTACTAAATCTCAACATTCCTCAAATGCTATAACAAAAGAAATACCTGTTCCTTTAAATTACATTCTTCTCCTGAACACAACGTGCAACACTACCCCGATTTACTGCATCCGCTGCGTGACGCAAGCATCATATATTTGCTAACAGCGCAAGCGTGACGACTCCATGCTTTACAATCTCTAGCTTGAGAGAATCCAATCATACAATAGTGCGCGTGAGGGCCATCTGTCAGAAACCTCCCCCCATGGCTTATCAGGGCCCAACAGAGCAGCTGTGCCTGCAAAGAAATGGGGCCATGTCTTCTATTTCTTTATAGACGTATTTAACAATTCATTTAGTAAGTTTTAATGGTGTCTTTCCATGGCTATATCATCCTTCTGCCTGCTGCCCAGGGTTGGTCCTTTGAAAATCAATATCTGTTGGATCCTCAGCTTTGGAAAGTCTCAAAGTGTTGGATACCCATGGTGCCACACATTTCGTTTGTTCTCTGTAACCTATGTTATTAACTTTCTATTTCCATCTCTTGTTCTGGCTTTACGAGCTTTACTTTCTTGCCTTTTTCTTTGTCATACAGTTTTGTTTTTCTATTCTTACCATGCAAAAACAAGTAAAACTGCTGACAAAGCTTCCATTCCCTCCAAAATGAACTGTGTACAGCTTTGTGATGTAGCCTCAAACCGTGTCCAACCTTTTAGCGTGCGGAAGGTCCAGATGGCCCCGCAGCCTGCGAGACAGATTTTCAGCCGGCCATGCTTTCTGCTTTATCAGTGGGGAGCTGTCAGTCAGATCAGCCTGGCTGGCCCACCAGTGCTGTAAAACACATTGCCTTCTCATCTGTCCCATTATTAAGCTCCCAACACCCAAAAACAGATAACGGGGCTGGAGAGCATTGCTTTCGTTCTTTTGTGCTACAGAGGAGAGCTGGGTCGCCCAACCTAGTGGACGGACAGCAGGCCTGAACCCACTGACAGCACACAGGGATTGTGTGTCCTGGAACAAATGACCTCTGTTACCAGGCAGGAGGTTGTGGAGAAACGGGTCAACCTGATTATACAATGGCCTGGTTAGGAGAACTAGATGAGCTTAATTTCGGTCAAATGAAAACTACATACATATATACTCATTCTCAAATAGTTATAAACAGGCTTTGCTTCAGAATTCAGATTTTACATTTGGTAAAGCAGCACAAAAAATGGTTTGCTTAATCTAATGTAATAGTATAGTTCTTACATAATGCAGTTCTCATTGCCACTAGTCACTGCATAAAGTGTCTTGGTAAAAAACTTCTACCAGCATTCTTTGCATCTCTCTTTGCATCTCCCATGCACTTAGTACATCCAAGACAGATAGACACAGATGCTGCAATAGATGCTGTTTCGTTTATGGTAAGTTTTGCTAATAAAAATAAAGAGACAAAACATAGGTTAAACAATAGTTGGCATCTCTCTCCTGTTACCTAGCTATGATGGCGAACAGCTGGCGTAGTACTCACATGGGGGCTCGCATTAAAGACACAAGCCTATCGCAGTTTGAAACAAACTAATGCAATGTGAAAACAGACCCATCGGGGGCCGGAGGGCAGGAGGAGGTTAAAGGCGTGTTCACACTATCAGTTTTTATAAAGATGGAAGTCGTTGAACCTCTGTGCAGCTTGTAGACGTTGCTATTGCAGTATCCAACCGTATCAGGTGACGCATCATTCTCTGCACTCCCAATGGTAGTTACTAAATCACAATGATGCTTATAAGTTTGCTTTGCTTTGTTGCCTACCAATTTGTAACTGTTATTAAAAAGTGACTGTAGGTCACTTCGTCAATGCAAATCACTTTTAGTGTAAACAGCTCTTTGCCGTAAGGGCTCTTAAGAGTGACAAACAGTGCGATTAAAAAACAAATTGACAATCAAGCATTTAAACTCAGTAAAGTTATTTTCCAGATCATATAGCAGATTCGCACTAACCTGCAGCGAGGATCGTAATCACATTATTACAGATGGACTTATCGCGCATCCATATAAAACAGATGTTGGGTAAGGAGTGTGCATTTGTGTGTCTGCAAGCATGTGTAAGTCTGACGCCCAATAACTGTCCTGCTCCAATGAGGCCATCTGATCATACAGAACGGGCAAACAGATACAAAATCAGCTTTCAGGATCAGTTCAATCTGTGCTGCAGACCAATGTGGCAGCATGGGCTTAATTCTGTGTGTGTCCTCAGCCTAGTATTATCTGTGTCAAGAGGTGCAGTTCACTGATCCTGCGGCCACAGACCTGATTCACTTCGAAAAAAAACACACCTATGCAGTGTTGGTTGGTGATTAATTAAAAAAGCAACGTTTCTAGCATTAATTTGCCTGGTAGCAACTTACAATAGCAACTTTTTAAGTACACAGATCCACAGCCAGGACAATAATCAAACAAACTCTTCTGTGACTTTTATAGCTTTGGAAAGCCAGGTGTTTAGGGCTGTTGACTGAAAAAAAAAAAAATTGATCCTCTTTTCATGTCTCTGATCAGCTTTATGGGTCTTTTTTTAATATTAGCCATTCATTACTATATTTTTTATATAAGTATAGGGGTATTTAATATTTTAGTATTTCAGTGTAAATTCATCTGTTTAAGTTTATTTTTCTTTCATTCAAAAACCCTTATTGTGCCAAAAAGCTCTGATAAATTATTTAATCAAATGTATGTTTAAGATATTGCTCTTAATAAGTTAGCTACTTTAGTTGGTTACTGCTTTTTCAAGTGAGTAGCTTGGCTGTTGTTTAACAACTTAGAATTATGAATATCTTGTAGCTTCTCCATCACACTCTCACAGTGCCCTAAACTCCACATTGTAAACAAGTGAGTGTACATGGTGAAATAACAGTCCCCAGTAGGTAAGAACTTGTTTTGAGGCTCAGCATCAATCCCATCTGATTAACCCTTCTGTAAAGAAGAACAGTATGGGTAAAAAGAAAAATGTCTTAATAATGCCTTTATACAGAAGAGTACAGAGAAGAGGCTCCTTCAAAAGCATAACATGACCTCTCAGCATAAGAATGTAAAGAGGAGAGGGGGAGGGGACAGAGACCCAGGGAAGGTACGTGAGGAGAAACAGATCCCCCAAGAGAGAGAAGAAGAGTACAATGTCTTGTCTGACCATAAGGGATGTTCACACTCTGCTTCTGATTGTGAAGAGCTCTGCCGACGAAAATCCCACAAATCTGTCATCATTAACTGCACTAATGCTAATGCAGCTAACACTGTAAACAAATTATTTTGTAATAAAACGGTAAGGGCTGATTAAAAAGAAACTAGTTAACTAGATAACTAGTCAATCATTCCATCAAATTGCTAATCAAAACATTTTGAAAGTTCTATAAATTAATGTGTTGTGCTGAGTAGTCCTACCCACAGTAAACTGTTCAAATTTGTTCCAAAATCCAGCTCCACGCTGTATTTTTAACCTCAAATATGCCCTGATTGGCTGTGATTTTGTCACTTATTCAGCATTTCGCTTTCAGCGATGATAGAAAAATAAGTTAACACACAAAACTTTCATGACTCATGCTTAGTAAGTTTGAGGTGTTAAACTGAAGCACACTAAACAAATCAACCTACGAATGGGAAAGCTCAAACACTGCCTCTAAAGTTCAACAAGGATTTTCCATCTGTTACAGGAGATGAGACGCATTCAAACACCCTCTGAAGTAGCATTTTGTTGTCTTGAATATTCTGACCACCAACCAGACACATCTCAACTCCATCATCTCTGCTTTCCTTGAAGAGACCAGCCACAGTACTGTGCACAATCCCAGACAGAACTTCAAACCTAGCCTGTTTTCTTTGAACAAACCCTCCGTATCGTCTGCCAAACATGATTACCAGCAAATCCTGCCTGAAATTTTTGAGGATTTAACGAGAATCTGTAAAAACAGGGTGTGAAACCAGGTGCTTCAATTTCAACAATTACAAGAATGAATAAAGGCAGCCATGTCAATGTCCAACCCTTGGGTACTACAAGAGCACTAAAACTTTTCATGGGGTGGCCTTTCCGTCATGGTCTAATAATCTGAACACTCGTGAGCGCTGATCCTAGCCTTGCGAAAACCCTCGAGCAGGTCATATATCACTTGATATTGATATAGTTCCACTAGACTGCCATACCTGACATTTGATTCATAGCTTCAGGTGTTCTTTTTAGATTCCAAACAGTCAACAAGGAATCAAGAGAAAATGTCAAATGTGCTTTGTGGCATGTAAGAGATTGGTAAAGCCAGAATGCCTCCAGTGGGTTATTTTGGTTGATACTTATTGATGTGCAATGCATATTTTGTCTCTTTAAAATGTGAGACCATGTAAAATTTCTACAAAGACTTAATGGAAATGGAAATTCCTATTGACCACAAACCAAAACAAAGCACATGTTGTCTGACATCTTTGTCTATTTTAACAAGTCAGAGTCTATAGCCTAGGGTTCAGGCGATACGCTCACAGATCACCTGATGCATATTTCACGTGAAAATGAAAAGAGCTTTCAAAGTTCATAACCTCCATCCTGGTTTGCTGGCTGATGTATAATTTGTGACTCTACTGATAATTCTGTTTATTAATCTACAGGAAAACAAAACCATTTTTATTTGTTTTTGACATACAGTGACTTTGTAAATCTGACTACAAAGACTATACCTATTTTTAACCCCCTTTCTAAAACAGTCCTGTGCTATTATTTGAAAGCACTGCCACTTTGTTTTGGTCTATTATTTGGACATGAATTTAGATTTGTAAGTCGCTTTGGATAAAAGCGTCAGCTAAATGACTAAATGTAGATTTATCAACATTACATCTTGTAAAAATCTTATTGCCCTGAGTGACTTCATGACTTTCATGTTTTGAATGTGAAACTGGTTTGCAACAATAAGCGGCAGACTGCATGCAGCTTACTTGTGTGGCCAATCATCAAGAATGTGCACTGTTTTCAACAAACAAGAAAGCAGTAATAAGAACAATTGAAATTGTAAAAGATTGCATAAGGCAGATAATGCAGTGCTCCCCGCTGAAGATCAGTGTGAAGATCAAAAATCTTCAGTTTTGTAGTGTGCAGAGTTTACATGTCAGTCAGATATTCTCTTTCTGTTCAAATTGTTGTTTTTTTCCCAACATCACCTGCAATATTGGGGAAAACATTGCAGGTGAGTGCATTGTCACTGTCAGAGGTCTGGCAACGCAGGACTAGAGATTAGTGGACAGGCCAATATAATTTCAGCCTTATTTTTTTTTTTTAAACTAACAGCCTGGAAGTGAATTCACTGTTTACATAAAAGACACACAGCAGGAGTGTGCACTCATATAGCATGATTCATTGCCAGAAATTGTTGTCAGAACCACTATCGTGTAAATTAATGCTTTCATCAGGCAGTTATTAGACCTCCAGTTTAGTTTGTTACTTCTCACGACACAGATTTTCTTCATTAGCCACTGTCAATTATAGTACCACTGGTTACCACTGGCTATTTCTCCTGGAGTGGATCACTCAGAGATGTTTCCTTCTTGGGAGTCATAACCTTTGCGTCCAAATGTGCTTGTACACTAGGCGGGCTGATTTACAGCCCTTATCTGTGGTCACAACGGTCCCACCTATAATTGGAAAGTGTTAGCTGATGTGTAAAGCTAGCTGCTGTGTGCAAACCTCACTAACTAACCCTTATTTTCTCTGGGAGTGAGTTCTGCTTGTAGCGGATGTTTTACATGCTGGTTAATGGTTCTGTGTGGGTGGTTAGAACAGCAGAACTGAGAATTCAGTACAGGTGACAGGCCCTAGTGTATCACACACCAGGTTGTGCCATGACACTTACATAAAAATCGAAAAGGCCTAATTTGACATGGCAGTCACTGAGGCATGTGCAGGTACAAATGTCAATGTCAGTTTTCGCTGAAGTTTCTTAACCATCTCATAACTTCATAAGTTAGTTTACAAGACCACCACCAGAGGGCGCTAGGTGAGACACTCTTCTTGGACTAGAAGGGCTCTGTCATTATTCATTTAGCTTTTTGTGTGGAGGTATGCACACCAGTGTGATCTCCATTAGCAGAGGTGAAGCTTGGGAATGTCACTGTTTCATATGTGGAAAATGATGCCACAGAATACATCAATGAAGAAGCACAGAAAATGGAATTTCCCTGTTCGTGATGGGGTGGTGATGCAACTTGAAGACCACAAATGCTTTCACTGTATGTCACAGTCACACAGTCCAATGCAAGAAAGGGCTATAAAGGATTTAAAAAGGTACACATTAACAGTTTGACTTATTTATTATAAATGTATTCCTGGAATGATAAAGCAAAGATTTTACACAGTCTAAAAACAACATTGCTCCTTGGGCAAGTTTAAAGGAGTATATCACTCTCATCATTACTCACCCTCATGTCTTTTATAACCCAAATGACTTCCATTCATATGTGAAACACTAAAGGACATATTTAATATATTACATTCACTTACAGTACTTTTAAGTTATATATTTTTAATGGAAGGTGTGCTCCTGGGGATTTGAACCCACAACCTTGCACTGCTAACACAAGGCGCTACCAACTGAGCTACAGACGAACATTACGTATGTGATATATTAGACTGACATGTGGCTAAGCAGATGATGACCGCATTTTTTTTATTTTTTGTGTATTTTTACAGTAGTTTTAATGTTCTTAAAAGATTTTAGGTCATTTTAGTCATCATACCGCAGTCCACATAAACTTAAACTTTTGCCATTGGACTAAAATTACTGAAATGTTTTTTGGAACAGTCACCTTAAACAATCAATGAATTGAAATGGAAGAAATTCTTTGTGAGTCATATTAGCCATGTTCTAAATATCACAATGTTCTTTTAAAGTGAGTGGAAGTATTCTTCGACAGGAAAGGGATTAAGCTCATAACGACTGTTTTTTGTTGAGTCACCAATCAGTATTCAAGAAGGAAACTTCCTGTGTCTGGAAATGACAATGCAAATGGTTGAAATGTGGCACACTAATGCTCACCTATTGAGCATTAGTGCCCAATAGGTAAGGTTTTCCTGTAGCTCAGTGGTTAGAGCATGGTGGTAACAACGCCAAGGTCATGGGTTCGATCCCAGGGATTGCACATACTCAGAAACAATATATAGTATAATGCAATGTATGTCGCTTTGGATAAAAGCGTCTGCTGAATGCATAAATGTAAATGTATTGCTTTATCATCTGACATCTTTGATATGCTGTTTGTGTCACTATGCAGAAGAAAGATGAGAAACAACTAAAAATACAACTGAATAAGGTCAAAGCCTCTTATGGGACCTGAATTTAGTGACAAGTTAAAGCGCAATAATTAGCATCTGTTCTGAATACAGACCGCCGGCCAGCAGCCCGATACAGCAGAGAGAAATTCAAAGAAACAATGAATAGCCAGAGGTTCCAGCAACTTCTCACGGTAGTTTGTGGAATGCAGCATAAAATATTAATAAGTCAGTGTTGTCAAATAACTAATAAGAGTAGTGATGCCACTAACTTGGCTACATTTTCCAACAGCATAATGGTAACTCAGCTGTTTTTTGTTTTCCAGAAACAAGCTCCTTTGTTGTAAGTAGCTGTTTTAAATGTCACATTGTTTTGTGAGTGCAGCTTTATGGTCAAGAAAAGACTG
>JAZGTJ010004043.1:0-32508 GCA_036877575.1 Botia almorhae
TAGCCCTGCACTGGCACTCTTTGACCCTGAGCTACACACTATCGTCACAACGGATGCTTCTAATCATGGCCTGGGTGCTGTTCTAACCCAAATGCACCCGGATGGGTCTGAAAAGACTGTTGCTTTTGCGTCACGTACATTGACACAAGCAGAATTCAAGTATTCCACAATAGAGAAGGAAGCATTAGGATGTGTGTGGGCAACGGAAAAATGGAGAACTTACCTGTGGGGGCAACGTTTTACATTGCGCACAGACCACAGCCCCCTTACAACACTGCTCACCTCAAAGGGACACGGACGGGCAGAACTTCGGATTGCTCGGTGGTCAGCTAGATTGATGATGTTTGACTATGACATCCAGTACAAACCGGGACGTGAGAATGTTGCAGCTGATTGCTTGTCTCGCTTACCGTTACAGAGCAGTGATCCTGTGCTAGAGGATGATGTGGAGGTCATGGCACTTACTTCAACCCTTATGGCCATATCAGCTGATGAATTCAGGGCGGCTGGTGCTGCCTGTCCAATATATTGTGAACTACGTGATCTACTGATGACCAAATGGCCGAAATCTCCTAAAGACCTAGGCCCTGAACTTTTGCCTTATTACAGAATCCAACATGAACTTTCTCTCCAAGATGAGTGTGTAGTAACACAGACTTGTAATACCAGAGACCTTGCGTGCGCAGCTCATTGCCTTGGCTCACGCTACTCACCAAGGTATAGTTCGGATCAAGCAAAGACTCAGAGAACTGTACTGGTGGCCAGGTATGGATGCCCAAGTTGAGACAGCCATCAAATCATGCATTACATGTCAATCTCATGACAAAACAGCGGTTGTCCGCACACCGCCACTCCAGCCTGTACCCCTCCCCAATGGTGCATGGGAGAAACTTGCTATCGACATTGTAGGGCCTTTTGATACGGCTCCAGCAGACTGTCGTTTTGCTGTGACTTTAGTGGACTACTTTAGTAAGTGGCCAGAGATCGCTTTCATGCCTCAGGTAACTTCTTTAGCGGTCATTCAGTTTCTGTCGACGGTTTTCAGCCGAGAAGGTGACCCACAAGAACTTATCTCGGACCATGGCTCTCAATTCATGTCATGTGAGTTTGAGATGTTTCTGCGAAACCGAGGCATTGTGCATCGAACCTCCTCTGTGTACTATCCTCGCGCTAATGGAGAAGTTGAACGGTTTAACCGTACTCTGAAGCACACCTTACTAACTGCTTCCCTGGAGGGCAAAAGATGGAGAGAATTCACAAGGGAATTCTTACAAGTCTACCGCTCTACACCTCATTCAACTACTCAACGTGCACCTGCTGAACTGCTACATGCAAGACAGATGCGTACTAAACTTCACATCTCAGGATTGCAGATACCACAACATCTTTGTCCACCAAAAATGCAAAACATTGTGGATCGAGTGAAACGTGTGCAGCAAAGATCCAAAACATACACTGATTGCAAACGTGGAGTGAAGGACGTGTCATTCCAACAAGGATCTTTTTTTCGAGTGAAGCGGCCAGGTATTCTTCCTAAGTTGAAATCTGCATTTTCCAAGCCATTGAAAGTTCTGGGAAACATTGGGCCTTACAGTTACAGACTGTCTGATGGACGTACTTGGAATGCTTCACATCTCACGCCTGTCTTTTCTGGACAGGAGGAGAGTGGGATACAGGAGATGGCTAACTTTGATTATGACTGTACAATGCAACCCGTGTCAGTGGCTCAGCCTGAAAGACAGGTTAGGGTGAGACGAGCACCAGTGTGGACTCGGGACTATATGATGAGCTAACATTGTTCATTGTTTCACGTAAATTGTATATTACGTGGAAAGGTGATGTTTTATCAGGCATATAGAGTAAAGTGATGTTAGGAAATGTTATGCATTTGTTGAATCAAACGAGATGTTAAAGTCATGTTTGACAGGTTGGTACTATTCAGTTAAAACATTGGTACTATTATGCAATGTGTTGTACCTAATGAGTGGAAGTATAATTGTTAAAAGAGAGCGAGATGTGGTGTCACCATCTGTCCTGTAGATGGCACTGTTGGGATGTTTTGAGTAATCGAAGGGGGGTGAAGGAGAACAGTTCGAGTAAAGAAAGAGTTCAGAAGTTACATTGTGTCTTGCGTGTCTTTCCCTTTTTTCTACGACATAACAGTCCCACACTCTCTCGCGCTCATGGAACTAGTGGTCTACTGCTGGAATCTCTGATGTTTTGTCCATCCAGGGGAATAGGAGAGGTTGGAAACTGAGTACGCACTGGAATGGAGGTAGGCCGGTGGTGGACTGTCTTAGGGAATTTTGGGAATAGTTCCATCTGTGTTGGTTGTCATGACAGTATGACTATGACAGATATCTTCTGATTTCCCGATCTTCTGGCAGACTTGGCAGGCTTGAAGAAGGATTTCCAAACTTGGCAGATGAATTGTGGCCCATGATAGGAGACGATATCCTCTGGGATGCCAAAGTTATTCTGTGGTTTTGAAGGAGGTGCAAGCCTTGCAAGCCTTGGAAAAGTGATCTACCACCACTAGGATTGAGGTAAGTTGAGGAGCTCTGTGACAAAATGTACAATGTCCAATGTGGAACCATGGTCTGTGGGGTACTGTGATAACACTGCTCCGGCCCCGTTATTTGAGGCATCAGTTTCTACAACAAAGGGGAGTAGAGGATCGGAGTGGTGCAAAAGGCCTGTTTTAGTCTTTTGAACAAGGTGAGGGTTTTTGGGTTCCAGAACAGAGCAGGGGTTTTATGAAGCAGTGATGTAAGAGGCTGTAAGGTGACTGAAGTGCTTGATAAACCAGCTGTAGAAATTAGAGAAATTAGAATCAGAGGAAACATTGGAGTTTTTTTACAGTTTGAGGTTTGGGCCAGTCCTGGATGGTTTGTGCCTTCTGTTTGGTCCATCTGTATACCTTCAGGGCTGATGACATATTCCAAGAACTGGTGGTTCTGTGGAACTTGCATTTCTCAGGCTTGAAGTAGAGTTGGTATAAGAGTTGATCAAGGTTGTAAGCACTTTGCAGGTCCAATTTGGTGAAAATGCGAGCTCCACAGAGTTTCTCGAGGGCAGCTGGGACCAGCGGAAAAGCATAGGGGAAACAAGACTGTTTGAGAATTTAGAAAGCGGTAATCCTTTTTATCCATGAAGAAGAAAATTGAGGCGGAGAGATGGATGAACGGATGAAATGTGAGTGTCCTCTCTGAAATGCCATCTGGACTGATCGCATTCCTGGGATTGATACTACAGAGCACTGAGAAAAACTACAGTATAAAGTTACTACAGAGTGTTTAAAGAACCATTATAACAAAATTAAGTATGAGCAGAGCCATTGCTTAGGTTGCAGTACTAGTCATGCAGAAAAATACTGCACTACCTGATATATTGCATTTTACCCCATCATTAAATAGGGAGTTTCTATTTTTAATGTAGAAAAGTGCGATGATTATTTATACAAGATGCAGAAGCTTAGGTGATATATACTATTATTTACCCTGAAAAATACAATATAAGTAATATTAATGTTGTTTTCCTTCATAAGTTGTCATAACTAATTAAATTACAACTAATTTCTATACATTTTTAATGAAGATGATTGCTATCGTAAGTAGACTCAGACAACAGGAGAACGTTGTTGAGGTGATGTTTATTGATGAAACACAGGAGAACAGGTAAATTAATTGTAAATTGAAACCATGATAAATCAATTACAGAACAATACAGGAGACATCACTGGAGCATGGTAAGTAGTCCTTTATGAATAACAAAACCAGACAATGAGTACTGGCTCAGCATGTGCTTATATTTGCTGATATAATAGGATGCAGGTGGTCAGTATTCTGGTTAATTTTAAATAATTTTAAATAAAAGGCCAATGAACATTGGTGAGTGGAATTTGTGTGCCAGTCTCCACCCGGATATCCGGATATATAAACGGGCTGGTGTGTAACACTCCCTAAGATTTTCTTGTTCGCAAATGTGCAGTCCTGACGCCTCATCTATACACGCATAAAAAACTGAGATTTTTCCTTGTTTCTGCTGTGTTTTCTAGTACAATCAGCAGTGGATGGTTCCTTTTCTCATTGTGAGGGCATGACCATGAGAACGTTGTGGTTGCAGCTTGCGGCTTGCCTGCTTCACTGTCCACTCCCCTTCCTGGTACCACTACAAGAACTGGGTCGGTAAGTCCCGGTGGTGATATGCTGAGAGATAATTCACCAGGTCTGTCCCCATGGATCTCCCAGCCCCCATTACGCTCGTTTCAGCCGGTAGAGTTCATGACTGCGGTGGCGTCTTACTCCTAAGCGGGTGAGATCACTGTCTTGTTCCGGACTAGTGAGGATGATGCGATGTCGGTCACGGTATCAAAGGATGTGCTGCTCCTCTCTGAGAACGACTCTTCTGAGGCTCTACTCTCTCAGGGTGGAGCTCAGAAAGAGGTGGTGTGCTCTTGCTGTGCTCTTTAAAAAACAATTTTGTTAAACTTTTACGCCGCTCAATTTTGTTCCTTTTTCACCACATTATTGGCGCTGTGAGAGCAGGGTCTCCTGCTCCTAAAGCAGAATTAGAAGTACACATTTGTTTCCTGGTTCGGAAATAGGATTGTTGGATTGTACTGGCGAAGTGATCTAGCCAACTGGTCTGAGGTAGATGAAAATTGGGTCTAACAAAAGAATAGCAGTTTGTATTACCTTTAGACAAGTTATTTGCTAATTGTAAGAGATTGGGACGCAGGACTATATGGAGAAGTTTTGTTCAGATGATAGCGAATTCAGATGTCCTTTTGTTTTATTAGATAAAATATTTGATAGTTGCATTGTATTAAGATAAAATTGACGAAGATAAAAAGAACTATAAAACATAAACAACAAAGTTTTAATAAGTATCGTAACCATTTTCAATGCTGGTTTTGAGATGTTCTGCATTGTTGGTTTTAAAGTATTATCCACAAACGCACAGTAAAAATGGGCGAGACTAAAGTCTGCAGAGAAATTAAAGAAGAAACAGGTATAATATGAGCACAGAAAGCAGAAATCATGGCATTGGCAGAAGCATGTGAGATGTTGGAAGGAGAAATAGGGACAATATTTTAGGATTCAGCTTATGCGTATGGCGTGGCACAATATTATAGACAAATTTGGTTAAATAACAACTTCAAGAAAACTAATGGCAAGCCAATTAAGCATGAGAGAGAAATCAGAAATTTAATTGAAGCGTGCCAGAGGCCCACAGCTCTAAGTATTGTTACATGTGATGCACACAGAAAGGGGGAAACTATGGAAATAATTGGGAACAATTTTGCAGAACAAACAGCAAAATCAGCTGCAAATGGAAAAACATGTAAAACCATGGTGGTTACAAGACAACAAGCTAAACATGAGGTAGTAAGAATAGATGAATAAGTTATGACAAACATGATTAAAGCACAGAGAGAAGCTAGTGAGCAAGAGAAATAAGATTGGAAAGCTAAATATGGACAGGAGTCTGATAAGCATTTGTGGGCAACAATACAGGGCCAAGTAATTATACCAGAAAGTCTGGAAAAAAATGGTGATGATGAATGCTCACGGAGGAAGTCATCATGGAAGGTCTAAGATGATTGATGTGATGTTTCCTAGACTGCAAGACAAAGTGAAATTTTTTGGGGAAAGATGTGAAAAATGTATAACCAGAAACAAAGGTGTGCACCACATAAGATTAGAACCTTTCCTAGCCCAAAAAGTCCATTTGTGCATTTGACCTTTTGTAGACATCATAACACCAGTAAAAGGAAAAAGGTACTTGCTGTCATCGTAGGTAAATTTTTTAAGTTGGGTTGAAGGTTTTGCTGTTGGACAGCAAAATGGAAAGGCAGTGGTGACAGCTTTGACTAAAGAGGTTATACCTAGGTTTGGGATACCTAATATAATACAGTGTGACAATGGTCCGGGGTTGGTGGCAAATGTAGTGAGAAGGACTTGTGAGAAGCCTTAAATACAGGTCAAGTAAAGTGCTGTTTACCACCCGCAGTCACAAGGTTGTGTTGAGCGGATGAATCAAACGTTAAAAGGAAAGCTTTCAAAAATCTGTGCACAAACAGGTTTAAATTGTGTATCAGCACTAACAGTTGCTGTAATGGGGATAAGAAATCTCACAAAAAGAGATACCAAATTGACACCTCAGAGGGGATAGAGAATACATGGAAGTTGAAGATTATAAATTGAAGAGTGTAAATATGTGTTTATGTTAACCAAAAATCATTCCAGTATTTTACAGACAGAAACCCGACCCAAACTGTCACCAGAAGAGGCGAGCTGTGAAGGACCAATTAAAGTGGGTGACGAAGTATACATCAAAGTATACAGGAGAAAGTGAGAATGGAATTGTGTGTTTGGTACAACTTTTTGATAATATAATGAGAAAAAAGTAAAAACTGAATTTTAGAAATGTCTGTAAATTTAATAAAAAGAAATAATACATTTACATTTATAAGTATTTAGACCCTTTACTTAGTACTTAGTTGAAGCACCTTTAGCAGCAATTACATCCTCAAGTTTTAAGGGTAGGATGCAACAAGCTTTGCAAACCTGGATAAGAGGATTTTCTGCCATTCTTCTTTGCAAATTCTCTCAAGCTTGACCAGCTTGAATAGGGATAGTTGGTGGACACCCAATTTCCAGTCTCTTCAGAGATTTTCTATAGGGCTCAAGTTAGGACTCTGTCTGGCCTACTCAAAACCTGGTTTATAACCTGGCTCATATCGATTGGCTTAGTTAGCAGCAAAGAATTGTAGCATTTCAACTTCATAGCCACGTCCTAGCAACCAGTGACAGTGATTATGTTAAGTCATGTTAACATCATGTAATTTCTTCCTAAAACATAAGCAAAATAATTTTTTCCTCACATTCCATGGCTCATGCCGAAATGCATGCTTTAAAATTTTTTCTCCTCCTTGGGTGTTTGTCCGATTTATCTATCCTAATAAATGAATAAATGTTGCATAGTCTTAGACTATGTCTAAGTGTAATGAAGGGTCAGAAGAGTTAGTTGCAGTATTTAATAAAATGATCAGACAGGCAGGGTGAAGACAAAGCAGAGAGTAATCAGGGCAGGCAGTAAACATTTGCAAAGTACTGAATGAGAGTCCAGTTTATATAAGGTGTGGTTGATGAACTCAGAAAGTGAACAGACCCAGGTATGCGGAATTGTGGGAGTTGTAGTTTAAAGATCTGGTTAGTATTCTGGTGATGGTTCCCCCATGTGGCGCGTTGTAGGCGGTTCTGGAGCCTTCACACTAAGACTATGTCATAGTCTTATCTAAAATTACTTACTATTAGTAGGCTATTAGTATAGGCATAATTAGTTTTACTAATATACATGTTCTAATGAACAATAACATTTGCAATAATACTGTGTATTCCGTATTCTACGTGTCATAATTTTCAATTTTTTTTGTGTTCATTATTTCATTGTTTGTAAAGCTGCTTTGAAACAATGCAACATTAAATAAATCGATTACAATCAACAATTAACTAAGCTTGGAAACACACACTCATACTTTAGTATTTTTTTTCACATTTTCGAATAACAGTAAACTCTTCAAAACTGTGAAACAACACAAATGGGAAAACTTTGGGAATTAAGTTGTGACTAAAGATAATTAAAATTTATTAGACTAGATTATATTCTATAATATTAGTCACCCCTAGAATTTACAAAATGTTTTCTTGACATTTTATCACCTAGTTTCCTGAGAAATCATCCTGAGAAGTTTTTTAAAGAGCTTTGAAGTAGTTTCTTTCAATACTACACTCTTATTGGCTGCTTTTTCTTCATTATTTGGTCCAAATCATCTATTTAAAAGAATTAATAACAATTGTAATTTTCTAATAACAGAAATTAATGTTATTTTTATCTACACTAATATTTTTAAACATTTAAGCAAATGGCTTCAGATGAAAAGATTTTCAAGATAAGTACTTTTGTATGAATTTTTGATTCGTACAATAGCAATAATACCATGTATTCTACTTTTCAGAATTTTCCTGTTTTCTGTTTTTTATTTCATTATATGCAAAGTTGCTTTAAAACAATTCAACATTGTAAAAAAGCGCTGTATAAATAAATCTGAACAGAACTGTTAAGACATAAAAACACCATATAAAGCAATGAAGATAAGAACAGATGCACCAACCACAGGTCTTTACAAGTCCACCGTAACCCGGAAAAAAAAGACAGCAAAAAAGTCAGACAGCACCAATGATAAGAGTGTGTGTTTTGTAACTTATATTTAAATATTTACAATATTTTAATATTTTTTATATGTAACAATATTTTATAACTAGAATGATAAACTAGAGTATGAGCTTGGAAAAAAAACAGAGTGTTTTTAGAAAAGAATATCAGAGTGATAACTGTTTCTAAGAAAACCACAGCTTCTGAAGTAAAGCAATGACTTTACCAATCAACGATCGCCCTTTTATTTAGATGGTGCTTTTTTTAGTTTAACCTCTACTGTATCTAAAATCTGACTTATTGTAGCACTGATGATAGTAAATTAAAAATGCTTACATACGTGGCCCTGGCACTGAATGAGCGTTTCAAAATTATGCAAAACTAATACTGCAAAGTTGCGCTTGTCATTCATCACTTTGCAGCAAGTGGATATTTTTTATGATGAATAATGGATTAAGCATGCTCCTTCAATCAGGAATGAGGAACAGTGGAGACAGCTACTAACATTACATTAGGTAAGAGACTAACTTTAATTTTACAACTTTTAGCTTAACTTGTTAAGTTGGTTCCACTTTCTAAATTCTGTATGGGTATGGGTCAAACCTTAAAATAATAGACCCATTTCCAAGCCTTTTCGGGTTCGGGCACAAATTTTTGGACCTGTGAAGACCTCTAGCACCAACACCGAGCAAAAGCAACCCACATCAGAGCAGTTTGGAGGGACGCAAAAGGACAAACATGGGGACCATGAATGAGGGGGGCACACCAAACCACAGGGCGATGATGCAGACACCTCCAGACATCTTGTCCGTGGTTCTACCCTGTGGTAGAACAGTATGACATAACCTACCATAGGGTAAAACCACTGGCATGACGCAGGAGACAGACACAGACATAGAAGGAAGACTACAGCAGCCGGTCCACAGCAGCACAGTCACAACAAACATTCCCTGAAGCCAAACATTAAGCTCAAGTAACTGATATGGACACGAGGAACAGAGAGCTGCAGACAGGTGCTCAGGATAGACATGCCTGGCTGTAATCCAACCCTCTTCTCCTCTTATGATGATGTACAGCCTCCAACGAAGATCATATGCCTTCATGTTCATCTACAGGAAACAAGGTGATAAGGTACACTTGTTACGATATGCTGTAGAGAGGACCCAAGCACCACTTACTGAGTTATGAAGTTTAATAGGGTAAAATTGATACTGTGGGAGACAATATAACACTGGTGATTAAAACAAAAATATTTTCTCAATAGTGACCTAATAGCAATAAAACAGAATTTATGAACTAGAAAACTCGAATTCATGACAATATTGTATCATTTTAATTGCTATATACAGTCAAGAAGGTGTCTGTGATGGAAGACCTCTGTGGTAGGATCGGCCATTTTAAGGAGGTGGGTGTTTGCCTTAACTGCATTAACAAAACAGTCATCATTCTCTACGACTAGCTGTTACACCCTCATAACAACAACAAAACAACAATCTTTTCTGTTATACTGTTCATCCTGTTCCCAGCTTCCCACTTCTAAATGTAGCTTTGTAGATCAGGCTTTTTGGCAAAATGTTAAATGCCCTCTCATTTGTAAGTTGCATTCAATAAAAGTGTCTGCTCAATGAATAAACGTAAATTTACTGATACTCTACATAATTCTGATAACACAATGCTGTTACACTTTCATACCAAAATAGCTTGGACAGTCATTCAGATAACTGTGTCTTCTTTAGGAAAGATTAAGATTTTATTTTAGGTATAATTAGCATATTCCTAAGCATTTTGAGAATCAGACATTCATTTGTGTCATGACTGATAAGATAAATCATTTAGCGCCCCAAATCAAATAATTATCTTAAAAACATACTGTTCAGAATTTATTCAATTCACATCAAATTAGTTATCAAGTTAGTTAATTCAGCTAAATCATTTTAATAAAATACTGATATGACATTAACATGGTTTTATAAAATGCTCCAAAGCACCAAGAAGCACAATACCTAGTAAGATCCGCCCACTTCTGGCCCTAGACTGCTACACAGCTGATGCTACCTTGACAGCATGAGCGCTGAGGGATTCGAGAGCGTGCAAGATGCAGTCTAAGCACACATGCACAATGAGCATGAGGACAAAATTTGCTATTGCAATGGACACATTTTAAGTGTACATTTCAACTGAAATAGGAATAATGAATAATGATAGAATAATGACACTCTACTAACTAAATATACTAACTAAATATAAAATATATACTATATAATATGTAAAATATATTGCATATATTTAAAACAATATAAAAAAGTTAGGAAAAAAAACAATGATTTGCATCTTAAGTGGCTGAGCTTGCTGGTAGAACTTTGCTTTACTAAGACACACTTAACACCTACTTACTGCACACTAACACATACTACTAGAATCTATAGATCATTTGCAACAGACCATGTCATAGGAGACCAGAATTACACTTGCATTTGAGGGTCTTCCTCAAATATTAAAGCAGATAGCCGATGAAATTTGAATGTTTTTAAATTAAGTAAAAATGTCATTGTCACTAAAATGGCATTCGTTCTTATATAATCAGGAGTCAACATGCTACATATGAACCTCAATGCAGACAAAGGTTAGACAAAAGTTGCTTCATGTTCCTTTAATGGTTGTTTCTGTCCTATTTGGAGTTTGACAGACAGGACCACTATGAGCTGTTGTTACATGGTGAGAGCTCTGTAACTTTTTTAATTTTCTCTTTTTTGTGTTTCTTTTAAAAAGTAACAGCATAAATGGGTTGGATGGACAGGAGGGTGAGGCAGCTCACTAGCCCAGGTTTCAAAATACCTTCCTACAATTTACTTTTTAACCAGGTTCAACAAAACAAAGACTAAAAGAGACAGTGAGCGAAGGAGAAGCAAGAACTTAAGGAGCATTGGTCAGTGACACAAAACAGATGGATTTAATTAAAGACCAAAAAGGGAGCAAAACTGGTGATTGCTGGTAAGTTCCTATTGCACACATAAAGAGTATGCATAAGGAGCATGGTTGTGTGTATTCATACCCCTGATCCCCTCTATATTCAGCATGTGCTGTGGTTCTAGCTCTCGCTGTGTGACATCTTGTTCCTATTAAAAGTAATTTGTGGCATACACAGTAGCCCTCACATTACTGCTCACACAACCCTTCTCTTTTTTATTTTTTTTCCGCCTCTTTAGACCTATTTTTACTGACTCGCCATAAGAGAGTCTTCTCAGTTTTATGCCTCCATGTTATATGCCTTCAGTTTAAAATATTTTACACACTTCCCAGGAGAACAATTACTGACCCTAAATATCAAGTTGTTTACAGTTTTTTATGTAAACACCTGGGTATTTAAAGTGTAACAGGAAAGAAAAGCTTTAATGATTTTAATTACTCATAAAGCTTATTGAGCTCACCCTAGCAATGTGTTTTCTGTAGAAAGCAATATGAATACATGTTTAGATTTTTTAGGTATCCCAGACAGTGTTGACAACACCCATACCCATAATCCCTTTACCTGCTTCATTTCAGCAGCAACATCAATGTATACTAAGCTGAAGTGTGTATTTTTGTAACATTACCTTTCTCTGTCCAAGCTTAATTACAAAGACAACAATTAATGTGAGCCATTCATAGGTGGATTTCCCTGAAAAGTATTTTTATGGTAAATGTGTTTGGAAAGTCATTGTTTTTGTCTGTGTGCTAGAAGTGAAGAAATGACACTGAAATTAACAAAACTTTACTGAAAAAGTATCTGTGACCCCTTTTTAAACCTCAACACTTTATTTTATGCTTTGTTTCCTGACACTTCTGCTCAACAATTTTGAGAGCGAGATGCAGGTAATCTTACACTTGTTGCTGTTTTTGTCTTCCACACCCAAACTTGGTATTCCAATAACTGCATAGATACAACTTAAGCCATTATTACTAATTCTAAAAGGATGCTTTGAATTAAGAAAGGGAACCTAAAGCAAGTCTTTCAAATAAGCAACTATGGCTTGACTATGTTCTTGACTATGTTCTAGACTGTGCTATTTATTGGCAAAAGCGATATGAAATAACCAATTAAGTTTGAGATTTTACATCTCTATCAGTAAAGTATTAAGCTCGCAGTGACCTTATCATAAACGTCTCACCTGTACATAAAACATGAATCAAGACTTACCCCAGCCTGGAGGAAGGGTGCCAAGCGGGTCATTCTACACCACATTCTCCACCACATTCTCCAGATGACTGTGAGAGACAGAAAGACATACAAACTTCTCTTAATGTTTTTCTCAGTTCTTTTCCTTTCAGGTCTGCCAGTGAGGTATTGTGCTTATTTTGAGAGGTTTCCTTAAATGGTGAAGAACCAAACCGATCACAAAGTTTGCCTCTTGCTCCTGGATCAGAGACTGGTAAAGGGGGACTCAAATGCCCCCTTTACCCCTCAAATGCCTCAAAAGTAGTGGTGTTCAAATACTACATACTTGCTACAGGCAAAAAAGACACACGTGTGCATACAGTACTTCAATGATCTCACTGGCTGCTGGTAAGCCCCACCCTGTCTCCATCCACCCCTTCCAGACCGCACCCAAATCTCTGTGCTTTTCTAGCAGAGCTGTGAAAATACGCAGAGAGGCGCAATGTCTGAGTGGACTGAAGTGAACATTCATGAGCGCTTCAGACAAACCCAACCCCCGTCCCCCAGACAAAGGCACCTTTATTCACCCACCACGGCTGCTGCCGTTTACCCATGCACACACGTGTTTGACGCATGGAAAATTCATTTATTTGTACACCAAAAACACCCATCCAGTGTGTGCGTTTAAAGTGTGTGAATGATTATATATGAAAGTAGCCTCTCTGTGGGCAGATATGAATTCATATAATGAATTTGTGTAAAATTCTGTATCTGAGCAAAATTTGACTAGAAAATCATAAAACAAAATTGTGCAAACCAAAGACTTTCCACAGTTTATAGCATAGCTAAAACGTCAAGACCATAGTTGCTTATTTGAAAGACTTGCTTTAAGCTCTCTTTCTCGATTTAAAAGCATCCTTTTAGAATTAGTCTATGCAGTTATTGGAATAACAAGTTTGTGTCTGGAAGACACAACCTGCATCTTGCTCCCAAAATTGTTGTGCAGAAGTGTCAAGAAACAAAGCATAAAATAAAGTGTTGAAGTTTAAAAAAGTGGTCACAGATACTTTTTCAGTAAATTTTTTCAGTGTACTCTCTTTTTAGTGTATTTCATTTTATGTTTGTTTTTGTTAATTTCAGTGTCATTTCCTCTAGTATACAGACAAAAACAATGACTTTCCAAACAGATTTACCATAAAAATACTTTTCAGGGGAACCCACCTATGAATGACTTACATTAATTGTTGTCTTTGCATATTAAGCTTGGATAGAGAAAGGTAATGTTACAAAAATACACACTTTAGCTTAGTATACATTGATGTTGCAAAATATGAATGACATAATAATGAAAGAAAATCTCTTTCTTTGCTTAAAGATTTAAATTAAATTTTATTTATATAGCGGTTTTAGAATGGTGCATTGCTTCAAAACAGCTTTACATAAAAAACAAAGAATAATAAAACCACATGTTAATGGTATTATTGCAAATAATATGTGTGATATGTATAAGACTAATAAGGTATACTAGGTTTATAGTATGTTTATGAATAAAGGGTTGACTGAACCGGTAAACCACGAAATTATTTAAGCAATATGCGTTCTAGTTTACATAGGGATGGCATATAATAGATTTCATCTTATGGGACAGGAGTATAAGGGATTTGCAATAGTACCATAAACTACAACCAACATGCATTAGTAGAATACATACATATATAAAATATATACAATAAAAATATTAGACGTTTACAATTTACAAAACCCTGGGCTAAATTAGACATCAGAAGTCTCCCAGCAAGCAAGCCAACAGGGTGACAGTGGCAATGAACCAAAACTCCAATGATGTATAGATGGAGAAAAAATCGACTGGGAGGGCCAGTTCTCCTCTGGCACATTAAAGCTGCAATTTGTAACTGTCTTGAATATGAACAGTTGATTATAATGATTTACAGTTATTTATTGATGAAAAACTAATAGTTTAAATTATATTTGACAATATGTGTCACTGAGAAATCGTGTCAACAGAAATTATGTGCTACTTTGTGTCGGTCAATCTCAATAAAATCTCAATAAAATACATTTAAATTTGTGGTTGTAAGGTGACAAAATGTGAAAAAGTTCAAGGGGTATGAATACTTTTGCAAGGCACTGTAACAGTGATTTGCTAATAAAGTCTATCAAATCCTGATGATTTGTCTCAGGGGTCATTCCATCCACTTCCCCACCATCTGGTCTCAGACTTTGGATCCAGCTGACTACAGGACCTCGGGGAATGAAAGACAGACAGATTTAGTATCTGTATCTGTTCTTGTGGGAAGTGTCCCCCGTTCCGGTTTACCTAATTAATGCAGCCTAATAATCCCTTAAGGCATTTGAATAAAAAATCCATAGGAGCATGTGTAGGCTAGATTAAAGAGGTGGGTCTTTAATCTATATTTAAACTGACATAATGCTTCTGCCTCCTGGACAACACTGGAAAGACTATTCCAAAGTTTGGGTGCCAAATACGAGAAGGATTTACCACCAGCACTTGTTTTTGAAATTCTGGGTACTAACAGTTGGCCAGAATTTTCAGATCGCCGTGAACACAGAGGACTGTAATAGGAGAGGAGATGCATAAGTATTGCGGAGCTAAACCATTAATACATACATTTGCATACTTATGAGTTTGCACAATTTATACGATGCCTGATTGGCAGCCAGTGTAGTGTTGACAAAAAAGTAGGGCATTGCAATAATCAAGTCTTGATACCATGAATGCATGAATTAATTTTTCAGTGTCTGGCTTCGAGGGCATGTGTTGTAGTTTTGATATGTTTTTAAGTTGAAATGCAGTTACAAATATTACAAATATTGGAAATGTGGCTTTCAAATGACAAATTGTTATTAAATATGACACCCATATTTTTGGCTAATGAAGCTGGCTTTATAGAGCATCCATCCAGAGTAAGACAGTGTTCTATGTTGTGCCTTGTGGAGGGTTTTTGTCGTCACTTAGAAGTAGGACTTCTGTTTTATCTGAATTTAATAGCAGAAAGTTGCTAGTCATCCAAGTTTTAATATCGATTATGCATTCTGTTAGTTTGGTGAATTTATGAGTCTTGTTGAGCCTAGAAGAAATGTAGAGCTGAGAATTATCAGCATAACAATGAAAACTAACCCTTAATAATTGCTCCCAGAGGTCAAGCACTGAGCCCTGCGGTACTCCACAATTTATACTTTTTAGTTTTTCTAACTTAGTGAAAATGGCGTGCTCAAAGCTGGCCGTTGATAAGAAAAGAAAAGTTGATTTTGAAAACCGCGAGTTTAAGAGTGAGTGGACAGAAATATATGCATTCGTGCTCCCTGTGGGAAGCAGAAAACCAATGTGTTTAATCTGCAACGAGAGGGTAGCGATAATCAAAAGTGGTAACATAAAAACGTCATTATGAAACCATGCACGCACATTTTGAACAAAATTACCCTCAGAACACAGAGTTAAGAACCACAAAAATAAACCAGCTGAAATCATCCTATGAAGCTACAAGCAGTGTAATAGTTAGATCAGCCACACAACAGGAGCGAGCAACGGAAGCCTTACTAAGAGTAGCATGGGTCCTGGGAAAAAACAAGAAACCTTTCTCTGATGCTGAAATAGTCAAGGAGTGTATGAGTGAAGTGGTGACTGCTCTTTTTGAAGGGACTCAAAAGGATGAAATAATCCAGAAAATAAGCCAAATACCCTGTTCTGATTCCACTGCAGCAAGACGAACTGAAATACTTGCTGTTGATTTGCTTGAACAACTTAGCTCTGCTATAAAAAAAGCCAAATTCATTTCATTGGCTGTGGATGAATCCACAGACAGCACAGACAATGCACAACTCATGGTCTTTGTCAGATTTTTTAATGAAGGGAGAATTTTATGAAGATGTTTTGGGTCTTACAAACCTCCATGGACACACAAGGGGGGATGACATTTATGAAGCAGTGACACAGATGCTTAGAGACAGAGAGATAGACCTGAAGCATGTTGTTTCTATTGCTACTGATGGCGCACCATGTATGATTAGGAGAGAGAGGGGATTAGTGTCACGCTTGAGAGCTTACCACCCTGACCTCATGGCATACCACTCCATAATTCACCAGATGGTTTTGTGTGCCAGCCTTGGAGAAAGGTACTCAGAAGTAATGACAACCGTCATGAAACTTGTCAACTATCTGAGAGCGTCCTCTGCTCTGCAACATCGTTTGTTGCTCTCATTTCTAGTAGAGGTGAATGCAACATTTGATAATTTGCTCCTTCACAACAATGTCCGGTGGCTTAGTAAAGGCAAGGTACTGGAGCGGTTTTGGGCACTGCTGAAAGAGCTGGAGACATTTCTGTTGGATCAGAAAAGTGCAAAAGCCAAACCGTTTGTGAATTTCATGAAGAATGAAGAAGAAATGGAAGTTGTTGCTTTTCTAACTGACATTACTTCCCATCTCAATGACCTTAATTTGAAACTGCAGGGCAAAAACAGCACAGTGTGTGACCTCATGTCAGCTGTCCGTGCTTTCCAAAGGAAGCTGGAGGTGTTCAAATATGACTTACAGCAGAACCTTCTTCACTTCCCAAGACTTTTGGATCAGACTGCAGGAAAGTATCACCGTCACAATTATGCTGAATTCCTGGAAAAGCTGATTACAAATTTCCAAACTCGCTTTGAAGATTTCCCTCTCGGAAAACAAGTCTTGTTGTGCATCGAAAATCCATTTCTTGTCAAAAGTATTGCAGAACTCTCAACTGAAGCCATGAAAGTCTTCCCATGGGCCAATGCTGCTACTCTGCAAACAGAGCTAATTAAGCTCCAAGAAAACCTAGCACTGCAGGAATCTCACTGTGACCCTGTCACCTTCTGGACAAAGATGGTTACTGCAGCAGGTGTTCCTCTCCTGCAGAAGATGGACCTTCAAATTCTCATGTTTCCTTCAACATACTGCTGTGAATCTGCCTTTTCAACAGTGCCTCTGCCTGGCCCTCACACCTTTAAAGTTTAAACAGCTGGTGGCACAAAGAAGGTGTCACCTTTCACACTAAAGGTCTATCATTTTTTATGTATAGTTCCAAAGTTTTGAGGTTTGTTTTTTTGTTGTTGTTGGAGTATTTGGAATTTGACCGTTACTTTTCCGGACCTCGGACTGAACGGAAATTTGGTAAGTGGACCTTTCAAGTTTATATTTGAGTACCACTGTACACACTGCTATGCACGCAGCCCTCTCCACCAAATTCACTTTCTCCCACACCTCTCATCAGACGGGGAGGGGTGGGGGACTGGGCTACTGATTTCTAGGCACTGGAAATTCTCTCAGAGACCATCTATAGCTGCAATCACCTTCTTTGAATCTCATGCAACTACTATTACCCAACCCTTTTACTGTCATGTGGTTGTCATCTACCACCCCCCCCAGGTCCATTAGCTCACTTCTTGGACGAGCTGAATGTTCTCCTGTCATCCTTCCCTGATGAGGACACTCCTCTACTGCTGCTTGGAGACTTTAACATCCACGTTGAAAAGCCTCAAGCTACTGACTTCCACACACTTCTTGCCTCTTTTGACCTCAACAGAGTGCCAACTTCAGCTACGTATAAATCCGGTAACCAGCTCAACCTTATTTACAGAAGACACTGCTCCGCTTTTGAAACACTGGTCACTCCACTACACACATCGGATCATTTCCTTCTCACTCTCAACATCCAAATCACTCCTGAACCACCCCACACCCCACCACAGGTCTCCTTTTGCAGAAACCACTCTCACCCACTAGACTATCCGCTATGGTTTCATCTGCACTCCGTCCATCTGACAAACTCTCTTCACTTGATACTGATAGCGCTACTAACACACTCTGCTCTACTCTAGCATCATGTCTAGACAGAGTATGTCCGCTATCATCAAGGTCAGCCCGCGCCACTCCCTCTGCACCCTGGCTGTCTAATGTTCTCTGTGAGGTGCAAGACAAAGAATACTGCACACCTCATGTCTTACTAATCTCTTCTGTCTTCCTTCTCAGCTGCTGTCACTACTGCTAAAAAGACATATTTTTATCACAGAATTAACAATTCTTCTAACTCCTGTATGCTCTTTAAAACATTTTCTTCCTTCCTCTGTCCTCCTCCTCCACCTCCATCTTCAACACTCTCCACTAATGATATTGCTACATTCTTATACATTCTTATTGCATACAAAAATGCAACAATCAGTGCTCAATTCGCCACACCTCAAACTGACATACTTATTACGCCATCAACACCACAGACACACTTCTTTTTCTCAGCTCTCTGAGTCTGAGGTCTCCAAACTCATGTTATCTAGCCATCCCACCACATGCCCGCTCAATCCCATTCCATCTCATCTTTTGAAAGCTATTTCTCCAGCAGTCACACCAGCACTTACTCATATAATTAACACATCTCTTCACACTGTTATTTTCCCCACCACATTTAAGCAGGCTAGGGTAACCTCACTGCTAAAGAAACCCAACCTAGATCCAACGCTACTTGAAAACTACAGACAAGTATCTCTGCTTCTATTCATGGCCAAGATTCTGGAAAAAAGTTGTTTTCAAATAAACTCTGCCTTTCTCACCCAACCTCTCCAAATCGTCAGTTCTTATTCTGCTGGATTTGTCAGCCGCTTTTGATACTGTAAACCACCAGATCCTGCTGATTACGCTCATATCACTAGGCGTTACAGGTACTGTACTCCGGTGGGTCAGATCTTACCTCTCTAACAGGTCGTTTACGGTGTCTTAAAGGGAAGAGGTTTCCAACCTGCAACGTCTTTTCCTATCATTGCTATGCTGACACCCAGCTCTACCTCTCTTTCCACCCTGATGATCCCACGGTACCGACTCGTATCTCAGCCTGCCTGACGGACAAATCGTGTTGGATGAAGGACCATCACCTTCACCTCAACATTGCTAAAACAGAAA
The DNA here is from genome assembly GCA_036877575.1 of Botia almorhae. Taxonomy (NCBI): domain Eukaryota; kingdom Metazoa; phylum Chordata; class Actinopteri; order Cypriniformes; family Botiidae; genus Botia; species Botia almorhae. The sequence continues at coordinate 19,308 of JAZGTJ010004043.1, forward strand.
TGCTTACGGTTTCACTCAACCCATCTCTTCTTCACAACTTATCAATCCAGATTGATGGGTCAACCATTACTCCATCCAAGATGGTCAAAACCCTTGGAATAATGATTAACAATCAACTGAGCTTCTCTGACCACATCTGTAGAACCGCTCGTTCCTGCAGATTCGACCTCTACAACATCAGGAAGGTCAGACCCTTACTATCGGGACATGCAGCACAACTCCTCATTTAATCTGTTGTTCTCTCCAGACTGGACTTCAGCAATGCTCTCCTCGCAGGGCTTCCGGCTTGTACTATTAAGCCCCTGCAGTTGATTCAGAATGCAGCAGCTAGAGTGGTCTTTAACAAGCCTAAAAGAGCACACATCACTCCGCTGTTCATCCAGTTGCACTAGCTGCTTGCATCAGATTCAAGGCTCTGATGTTCGCATTCAAGGTGACTACTGGATCTGCACCTCCTTACCTGCTCTCACTTCTTCGCACTTATGGGCCCACCAGAAACTTTAGTTCAGCGAATGAACGTCCCCTTGTGGTTCCATCCCAAAGAGGGAAGAAATCACTTTCCCTGACTCCTACTTTCACTCTGCCCGGTTGATGGAATGAACTCCAAAAATCAGAATAGCTGAGTCATTAGCTGTTTTCAAGAAATGACTATAAACTCAACAATTTCGTCTTCACTTCCTTGACTAATTAACTAACACACCGCCACTTCTACTTCTTTTATTAAAAAAAAAATTTGCCTTATACTGTGCTGGAATACCAGAGACCTGTCTATAAGCACTTATTCTTTGTTGCTCTTATTGTTGTTGAAATTGCTTCTTGAACCTGGTTGTTATCCAAGAGGTTGTTCTGGGTGAGAAAGGCAGAGACTTGACTGAACACTACTTTTTCCAGAATCTTGGCCATGAATGGAAACAAGGATACCGGTCTGTAGTTTTCAAGTAGTGCTGGATCTAGGTTGGGTTTCTTTAGCAGTGGGTTACCCTAGCCTGCTTAAATATAGTGGGGAAAATACCAGTGTGAAGAGATGTGTTAATTATATGAGTAAGTGCTGGTCTGACTGCTGGAGAAATAGCTTGAAAGAGATGAGATGGACTGGAATCGAGCGGGCAGGTAAAATACATTCATACATAAAATATATACAATAAAAATATCACAAGTTTACAATTTACAAAACCCTAAGATAAGTTACCTCAACATATCTAAAATGCAGTTCAGTCATGTAAGTAGGAGTGAGGGTGTTTCATTTTTGCTGAAGGCTGTGAACATTGGTTAATAAATAATACATGCTTCTCTCAAAACCAATAAGTTGCAGTTACTGCACAAAAAAAGTGTGTGTTTGTAAGATGCAAGCGGTGGGTGAGTGGGAGTCATGTTTTCATACTATGTATCACACCAAACAAAAAAGTAGTCCATAGCCCCAAAGAGGGGACAAAGTGATCTTGAATTGTGACAGTCTTTAAGGTGATATCAAACATCATTGTTAAAGGAAAGATACATAAACTAACAGAGGACTAAAACAGCACCACAATTCCAGGGTACAATAAGCAATAAAAACTGACTAAAGACGTACACTGAATTTATAAGAGGTGCATTTATAAGAGCACCATTAAACAAAAAAGGGCAAAATGAAACAATACAAAGTCTCACAACAGAAGCATCATAAATCCTGAAATAAACAATGCATTTAACTAAAATTAGAGCCATAAATAATTTGATAAATAAATAAGTAAATAAAATAAATAAATAAAAAGAACAAAACAGCACAGGACAGCCGACACAAGGGCATTAAATAGATGGGGAACAATTACAAACAGGTGAGCGACATCACACAAACGAGAGAACAAGGAGGCAGGGTGATGACGCAGGACCGGAGAACACATGGCAGATGTAAACAAAGCAGAGTGCACATAAAACGCACACACAGAGTGGGCACAGCTGCGCCGCATCACCCCGTGGCTATAAAAAGCCGCCGCCTTCCGCCCACGGGAGAGCGAGGTCCGGAGGTGATGTTACACAACATAACTGTTTATTTTATGTCTTGCAGAGACCGAGTGACCGTAAGCCGCACTGGGGAGCACGCACGGGTGCGCACTTTCACCACCGCCACAAGAAACGGAGCACACCAGCCGCAGCAGCCCGTCCGGCTGCTTCACATCTGCACTACACCCCACACACACATTAAATCCCCCCCCGGGGTCTTTTTCCACGAGCCTGCCTTGTTGCGTGATTCTTCACCCGTGACAGTAATAAATTCAATTAGACAAATTTACAGTGATCAGGACATCACACTTTCCACTTGTCCCCACTAGTACATCATAATGGGTACATTCTAATTTCCTTTAGAAGTCCTTTTAGAATTCCCATAAAAACAGGTCAACTTCCTGTTTAAACTTTTGTCACCAGGCTGGTCCATCCCCACATAATGAGGTACCAAACAATTAAGGTCATTAATGGTTTTTTTTTAGCTTTTAACTTTTTAATGTTTTTTTTTAACTTTAATCTGCCCATTTAGTGCCAATGCATTATAATAACCAATGGCATGGCACAGTCTCCAAAAAAGAAAGGAAATGCAAAACACACTACAACTACAAATTATTTAAATTAATTTTGCTTCTCATTAATCTACACTCAGTACCCCATAATGGAAAAGTGAAATTTTAGAAATGTCTGTACATCTGTAAAAATGAAATATCACATTTACAATTATTCAGACCCTTTACTCAATACTGAGTTGAAGTACCTTCTAGCAGCAATTACAGCTTCAAGTCTTTTGGGGTATTTTGTATTATGTATTTTTAAGGCAACCAGCCTTGCACACCTGGGTTGGGGGATTTTCATTGTTCTTTGCAAACCCTTTAAGCTGACTCAGGCAGTATAGAGACTGTCTGTGGACAGCCATTTTCAGGTGTCTCCAGAGATGTTTGATAGTGTTCAGGTCAGGGCTCTAGCGGAGACACTCCAGGACATTAACAGTGCTGTCCATATGCCACTCCTGTGTTGTATTGGCTGGGTGCTTAGCGTCACTGTCCTGTTGGAAGGTGAACCTTCGGCCCAGTTAGAGGTCCTGAGTGCTGTGGAACAGTTTTTCATTAAGGATATGTTTGTACTTTGCTCTGTTCAGCTTGTCCCCACCCTGACCTGTCTCCTAGTCCCTGCTGCTGAAAAACACCCCCACAGCATGATGCTGCCACAACCATACTTCACTATTGGGTGGTGCTTGGTTTCCTCAAGACATAACATTTAGAATTAACATTTAGAATTGTTTTTATCAGACCAAAGAATCTTGCTCCTCACAGTCTGAGAGTCCTTCAGCAGCTTTCATTTCCTCCAAGCAGGCTTTCATGTGTTTTTCAAGTCTAGCCATTCTACCATAAGGCCCAGATCGGTGGAGGGCTGCAGTGATGGTTGTCCCTCTGGAACTCTGGTCCCATCTCTACACATGATCTCTGGGGCTCAGTCAGAATGACCACCAGGTTCATGGTCACCTCTTTTACTAAGCCCCTTCTCCATCGATTGCTCAGTTTGGCTGGGCGACCAGCACCATAGTCCTGGATGTGTCAAACCTCTTCCATTTGAGAATTATGGTGGCCACTGTGCTCCTGAGAAAATTCAGTGCAGCAGAATTCTTTGTAGCCTTCTTTAGATCTGTGCCTTGCAACAATCCTGAGAACTGGGCAGTTCCTTTGACCTCATGACAATGGTCTCAATGAAGCTGCCCCACCCGGCTACTGCTATAAGCCCTGTCTGGTTGGTCATGGTGGTGTTGCAACTATTTATATTGACAAACTAAAAGTTTCTCAGACTAAAGGACATGGGTTCACTTCAAGCACTGGGAAAAATGTGATGAACTGCTTGGTTGACTTAATTTTTATGTGTAAAATTCTCCCTCAGACTTTTCACATCAACATACATTCCGTCTTGTAACAGCAGTTTGCTGCTAGAGCTGCAATTAGTAATTTTATGCCATTACTGCCATCTCTGTAATCTTCCTGTGACCTTCCTTAGTTTTATATCATTAACATCATGGCCCCATCTTCGATGACAGATCCCTTATTTATCTCTTTCCCTGACATGTCACTAAATCAGACCCGTTGTTTCAATCCATATAAATGTTTAAGCCATTTAACTTGAGCTTTTTCTTCTTTCTTTTAACCAATTGTAGTTATGAACTGCAGCTTTAGTGTGCCAGAGGAGAACTGGCCCTTCCTGCTAAGTATGGTTTCTCACAATATTTTTTTCTCCATTTATACATTACTGGAGTTTTGGTTCCTTGCCATTGTTGCCCTGTTGGCTTGCTTACTAGGAGACTGCTGACATTAGCGTAGAACATTTGCTTAGCATAACGATTTGTCATCATTTAAAAATTTTATTCATTTGAATTTTCTTCCATTTTTTAAAAATTTTCAAGTAAATCTTAATTTTATTTGACTGTTAAATAACAATATGCCATTGTACAAAGCACAATATATAAATAAACTTAACTTGAACAGTGCTTGCATTTGAGACTTGACTTGAAAAATAATCCCAGTAAAAGAATTGTGAAAAGATAAAACAGTAAAAGAAGATAGAAACACCTTCTGAAAGTCTGTCAGGAGAACTTCAGTCATTACATTACATTGTCATTGATGTATATTAGATGTGATATTTAATTCACATATTTAGACTCTTTGCAGATCAGCACAAAAAATGTGAATATAAAATGATCATCATAGAGTTCCTGTAGCATAACTGATAAAACAATGCGTTAGCAGAAGTTCTTCATCATTTATTTAGTTGCATCTTAAGCTCACCAACACAATTTTTAGATTTTAATGTGCTTTTTTAACTCTTACTCTTAACTCTTAATTTGACTGCCCTTAAATATACAGTACAAATTACCTCCACTAAGGTTAGCTGGAGAGCCTACTTGAGAGCCCACTTTCAAATGACCTAAACTTCTGAACACAAATTTTAAATATATTGATTAGAAGTGTAGGTCATTCGTATTAACTTTTTAGGGCAACTAATTTCTACTACAGAGTAGGGTCTAAAAAAGTGCATTAAAAAAACTATCAATGACAGAAGTATGTTTTGATTGGCCGAACCGCTATACAAAACACTGGTGCCCATCATTTTTAAAAAGACTTGTTAACTATTTATATTTACCCCAATAACATATTAATAATTGTTACGAGGAGGCTGTCGCTCTGTCTCCTATCTGCCTCCAGAAGGAACCCTCGCCAGAATACTAGTTTATATTTTTATAGTATTATATTTTCCATTGTTTACATTGGATTTCATATAAGGGAATCACCCGCCATCATTGTTTTTTTTTCAACAAAGTATATACGCAACACAATACTGTGGTAAAACTTGCTGCTTGAGCCCTAATTTAACAAATGTTCTGAACCTCTTAAAATACTTCCAAAAGGCAACTTTGCATCTGCCATGTGCTTTCCGGTCTTGCGTCATTGCCCCGCCTCCTTGTTTCCTCGTTTTCTTGTTTGAGTTAATGTTGCGCACCTTCATTGTTCCCGACTTAATGCCCTCGTGTCTGCTGTCTTGTGCTGGTGTGTCTCTCTCGTGCTCGCGGTTTGCTCTTGCCGGTGCCTTCACGTTGTTTATTGTCTTTGTCTGTTTCCCAGTCTTGTCTTGTGTTTGTAGAGTCGTTGGTCGTCTTGTTTGTGTTACTCGTTAAATTTTCAAAGTTAAGTTTAATCCATTGTTTGCATTCTTCATGTCTGTTTAATTATTGTTTATATATATTTATATTTGTATTAGTTGTTTTGTTCATTACTTTTTGGCTTTGTTTATATTTGTTTACTTATATTTCTTGTGTATTTTTTTGGAGACTTTAGTTTCTCGTTTTTGTCCCTGTTTGGGAGATTTTAGTTGTTGTTTAAAGTGACCCATGTTTAGTTTCGTTATGTTTTAATAAAGTTTGCTTTTGAGTTAATCGCTGTCTGCAACTGGGTTCTTTATAAAGCCTGAGTTTTCCCTTTACTGTTGTACATAAAAAGTAGTGTTGAGCAGGTAGAATTCTGTGCCTTTACTATCTCAAAAAGATTACATTTTGGGAGTACATGCAACTGAGGTTTATGGTTAATTTGTATATTTGTTAATTTTTTTTGGATAAAAGAATTTGCTAAAAAAACTTAAGACCTCCATAAAAGAGTCACTGCAAAGCCACAGCTTAAAGCTTTCATTACATAAATAAAGCAGTTACTTATTTAAGCTTAAGACTGAGCAAGGATACATTTGAGCACATATCTCTTTAGTGAATGTGTGTATTTTTACTCAGGTCTGTATACAAAGGCCTCTTTATGTAGCGTGTGTGAGTTAGAAAAAACTGCCAAGAGAAGCGAAGGACAACATTAAACTAACAACGGTGCCTTCAGAGCGAACAGAGAGCGCAAACACAACCTGCATTACACACACTCCACTCTCTTATACACTACTAAGGGTCAAACACACACACTGAAAGAACACACACACACACACACACACACACACACCAGCTCATGAGTGGATGTCCATTGCAGGTTTTAGATTGCTTTGATTACAGAGCCAATTGTTCTGGCACACAGTGAAAAAAAATTTGTCTTGAATGTTTACACCGAGCAGGAAAACAATTACATATTTGTGTGCATGTACAATGAGTAAAAAAACGTCTCAAACATACAAACAACAGATAAAACCTTTAAAACCCTTCACGCAGACACACAACAGTCAGTTACTAAAGAAACATTAACAAACTCTCTGTTGTTTTTATCTGTTTGTCAATCTAATTTGTGCAAGAGTGTTATAGCTGTATATTATCATAATATACATAAGTGTGATATTACTTTTATACAGTTCAATATAACCAACCTAACAAAAAACAAATAATGTCCTAAATAGCCTCAGGTAGAACTACTCTCTTACAGCACAGATTCAGAATCTGCTGTTGCTGGTTCAAAATATGAATTCAAAAGAAATAGTCTACACTATTTAAAAAATGTCACATTACATTTATCCATTTGGCAGATGCTTTCATCCAAAGCAACTGTACATTTAAGTTACACATTTTGTCAGTGCATGTTTTTCCTGAGAATCGAACCCACATTGATAATACAATGCAATGCTCTATCAACTGAGCTACAGGAACATTAGAAGTAGCGATGATGTCTCAGGCTAATAAGCAGTTACTGAAGTATGGAGGAGACAGGACATGTGTAAGGGAGAGTGATATTGTGACCTGTGTCTGCCATAACAGGTCTGCTGAGAAAACGGAAACTTTGTCATAAGGTTATATTTAATAATATTTTTATACAGCTATTTCTTATGTCTGTACGTTTTTAATGCTGAAATGTATTTTCAATGCAGAACTGGGATTTTAAAATAGTTTGATATGAAAATCTGTATATATTAAAACTGTTTGATATGAAAACAATAAAGACTTACTTACTATCCTGTGTTGTACTTGTCAGCTATTCAGTGCCGTAGCCACTAAATAGCTATTGTAATAACAGTGTAAATTTTGCCAGCAAAGGCTATGAGCATAAAGCCAACACTCATTAGCAAATGGAAAACTGAAATTATGCAATAGTGCTTTCTTAAAGAAATAGTTTACTTAAAAATAAATGCCTCATTATTTACACACCTTATGCTATCCCATGTGTTTACTGTATATATGTTGTATGACAACAAAAAAACAGCACTGTAGGTCCATCCATTGCAAGTGAGCACATCCATAAATGTTAAAGCTCTTAAAAGCACATACAGCAATCATTAACGTAAACCAGACTACAGTGGATTAATATTTCTCTTCTGACATAATAAGGAAAAGATAATTTAATCTCACTTATAAATCTTCTTAAAATCAAAGAACCTGAATAGTTAATCTAAATAGTTTGTCTGGTATGGAGCACTATATACATTTATAAAAAGGGGTGTGAAATGGTGATAACTACAATATTAACTAATTTACCTGTTGTAAATAAGAACATAATTTTTACGTTTTTTCACGCAATACGTTTTTTCAGGTTCTGTGTGAAGAAATGCAAAGCTTTTAACTAGCAAAACAACAATCAACTTGACCTGTGGATTATTGCTTTCTGGTCCTGATGAATATGAAAGAGATTTGTAAGTGGTCAATAAACCCACTGACCTCCTTGGGTCTGTTTGTCAGCTTTGGGCTAAACAGTTTGACACACACAGCCCTTTTGAGATCATCTGCTAGACCTCCTATCTTTCTATCCCAAACAGTCACCACAAATCTCTGCATTTAGTTTAGGTGGAGTCACCGCAAATGCACTGCTAACTTATGAATGTGGATTTGTTCATTCATTATGTGTTCTGCGTTTGCTTTCTATGAAGTGGCCGTGTGTGCCTGTGAACAGAACATACTGTCTGAGGCAGCACTGCCATTGGGCAAGAATCCCAGATCAACAACCAGGCCGTTCAGACAGACGTTGAGCTCACCTCCTGCTACAACCAAGCCTTTGTTCTCTGTTTGTAGAACCAGACTAAGCTGAACGTTCTCCACTGTTAGTCAAAGAAAAAAGAGAATCTAGAGTTCTTGGTATGGTAGTAAATTTTGCAAGAACTTTATATTCATGCTTTACATTTTCATGTATATTCATGGCATTTTATTAACAAATTCAATAAGACAAGACAGATTCTTTTATCCTACAATAATGTGACATATTTTGTTCTTCACATAGCAGTGAATTAATATGGGGGCTTTGGAAGCATTAAGCTGTTGTGTGAACATAACAGCTGTGGGAAACTTGCATTTAAGAACAACTGTGTTTTCTGTGTTTTATTTGCACAGAAAGTCAGAAAACATTTATTGGAAACATTTATACAGAAAACAAAATCATTTTGGGAGTAAACAGTAAAACTCAACAGCACAATTACATGTCAGTAAGTCTTTTTTTTTTACAAAATAACACATAACAAGGTACATAAAGACATTTAATTTCTTTAAATCCTAAATCAAATAAAACAACATATGCTTTCATAGTACCTAATAATGTTTAGAAAGACAAACATTCCAAAATTTCAACATAATCATGACATAAACAGCTAAATTTAAAAAAAGATGGCACCCCGAGGACACACCTCACCCCAACTCCACCCTCCAACTCAGTATTTGGCTCTACAACTGATAACTGGCTAAGTCCCTAAAGGCAGTTCAAACAAAAAAGTGGGCTACATGGTGGTATGAAAGGTCTGCTATGACCAGAAATTATAAAGCTTTTATTTGCTTTATTTGCTAACAATGGGTAATCTTAAGTACTCTTTCAACATTAAACATTGTAACAGAACATTAATAGGAGGACAATTGAGGACAAATTTGTGCCCAAAAGTCAGCGAAACCAGACAAATCTGAGCAAAATCTCCTTTTGGAGATACCTTATTTGTAAAAATGCTATAAATATAGTAAATAAAGGTCTTTTTTATTGTAAAAATGCAGAAGGTTTCTCTGTTAGGGCAAGGGTGTGCATTATGTTATATTCTTTATAACTAGCGGTGTATAAAAACTGTAACAATGAGTCTGAGACATTCGGATCCATCTGCAGTGTTTTAATAAAGGTAAAGGCAATAATCAAAAACGTTAGACAGGCAGGGGTCAGAGGCTGGCAGCAAACAATCGTAAACGGTAGACAGGCGGTAGATCGAGGCAGGCAGAGAGCAATCATAAATCAACAAACAAACAAAGTCCAAAGGGCAGGCAGCGAGAATCGATATCCAAAAACAGGCAAGGTCAAACACAACAAGACAATCCAAAAACAATATAGAAAACGCTTAGTAATGTCACCGAGGCAAACAAGACTTCGCAATGAGTTCATGGAATAGTCCAGTTTATATAGACGGATGATAATGGAGGTGAATGACGAACAGGTGTGACTTCCGGGTGAATCCAGTCGCGGGTGCTTATGGGAAATGTAGTCCAGAGTGATTAGTATTCGGGGGAAGGTTCGCGCTGTGTACGCGCTGGAGAGGAGGCTGGAGCCTCCACCGTAACAAAAACCATAAGCATGTGGAATGTCCCCATTTAGATAGATACGTAAATGTGTGTGTTTATGTGTACTCCTGACATGTATTTGTAAGGTGTCTAGTAAATTAATGTTGGCACTGCCCAAAAGCTCCTCCCTCAAAGTGTGACAACTCTACAACTTTAGATCTAAGCGACTCAGAAGAGTCACGTTCCTGCATAAAAAAAATTCAGTCATTAACTCACCCTTGTGTCATTTAAACCCCCTATGACTTTCTTTGTACTTAAGAACCAAAAAACATTTGCATTTCTTTTACTTTTGCACAGTTAGATTTTCATAAAATAATGGACTTTATTTAACATGTTTGTCACCAAACATATTCGTATGCCTTTAGAACACTTCGAATATACAACATGAGATGCGTGGAGTTATTTAATGAAGTGGTTTCCTTGAGAAAAAATGAGAAGATTTGGTAACAATCTACTGCTATTGTAAGGACAATGTAACGGTGACGCTGACACAGTGGGATCAATCTGCAGCTCTTTAATGGTTATCACACACAAAATACAGGCAAAGGTCAAAAACCGGCAAACAGAGCAATGTAGGTGAGACAGAATCAAAACGTTAGGACAGGCAAGGGTCGAGGCAGGCAGAAAACAATCAACAACAAAGTCTGTATCCAAAATCAGGGGCAGGCAGCAAAAAGTAAAAAAATTATAAACAATCCAAATGGCACCGGGAAGGCAGTCCGGGGAAACGCTCTGAAATGTAGCACATGGCAATACAAGACATTGCACCTACTAGTGTGTGAAACTGGGCTTTATACTGTGGCTGATTGGAGACAGGTGGCAAACAGGAAGTCATCAGTCCTAGGAACGAGGGTCGATGGGAAATGTAGTTTTGGCTCGGAATATTCTGGCGAAGGCTCCTTCTGGCGACATGGAGGAGGAGGAGTGACCTCCTCCGTAACAGACAAAACCTCAAACAGTTTTTAAAAATAAGTTTTAATTTCCAAAGAAAGCCATAGGAAGATTTGATCCTATTATTACCATAAAGTCTTGATTTGTTTTGGGGATGTGAACAAGTTTTCATGCTTAATTATTCAAAAACATATTTTTTCACATATTTTACAATACATCTGTTTCTGGATTCTATAAAGCCCTCTTAATGACACATTTAATTGGTCAAGCTGTCCCAGTCTGTTGTGCCTGGTCACCTGCTTAGAGTGTACATGAAATGTCCCACCCTTTACAATAACCGTGAGCTCTCAGGTAAACAGCAACAAGCGGATCACCTAGAACAACCTTTAAAAGCGTAACAGAGCTAGTGCATGAAAGTTACGCATGTGTTAACCTCAGTCCTTGTTAGAGTGTGCATCTCCCACGTTGGACTAATTGTCAATTTGCACCTCACTCAGATAACAAAGGACCAATTATATAAACAGTAATAACAACAGCGTAAATTTGGCCTTTGAGCCCAGTTCAGAAGATCAGAAGCACATTTGCAAGCACAACTTGAACAGGTTGAGATTTATGTTTATTTCATGTTATAGACCATTTAAAAATAATGTTCACACACAATATAAGTGAACAAGAATAGTAAACAGAAGCTTACAAAAGTGAAAGTGAGTGCACAACTCAGTCAACATTAGTCAGTCTAAGGAAGGCTGATCATAGAGGTTTTAGGCTGGAAAACAGCATGTCTTCAACATGGTGACAACACAATAGAACTACAGCAGGGCAACCAGGCCTTTATATGCATATTCCCTAAGATGTGGTTCCTGTGACATCACAAACCCAAAAAAATGTTAAAGAAGAAACTCTTTCTTTACAGTAAACTTTGAGTGTTGTAACTTTGCAGATCTTTTAATTGTTCAAACAGCAACATTACACGCTAACTATAATAATATACATTAACAGGACCTTTGAATGACACAAGGGTGAGTGCATAACTAAAACATGCTTAATTGCCTATATTTTATTAAGTAAAGCCTCCTAAAACAATTTCAGGGAAAACAAACAAAAAACATTTTTGATTAAAAAAATAAGCAAAAAGAAATGTCTCCAAGGATGACAAGAATTTATTTGCTTGAAAAAAAAAACATATTACAGAATGTATTATGCCAGCCAAATAAACAAATGTCCTACAGTGTTAGGTCTTTATTCCACTACTCAAGGTGCAACTCAAGGTGTCCTGTGCCTTTGTCTGTTTTCTTTGTTTAACTGGTTATGCCATAAGCAGTCACCTCCACAAATGAACTCAAATGAGTGACGATTGGGCAGCTTAGCTGAACCACTGACAGAGGAGAACAATAGATAGTCAGCTGCAAATATGGCTTGACCCCAAAAGAATTCTAACAAAAGGTTTCTCAGTGGTTTACAGTAGTATCAGATGTACTTAAAAACATACTAAAAGTTTACCAAAGTTTGACTCCAAGAAAGGCCCCATTTTCAAAATGGCGGCCGTCAGGTCCTTAAAATGACCATTATTACTTTGTATTCCACCTAGACCAGAAAAAATGGTGCCTGATACATTTTTTGGCCATGTAATATTCTAATCAGCATATCTGCATGATAGATAAGTAATTACATGAACAATTATATATTAAAGCAATTGGTTACAAGCATATTGATGCGAAAAAAAGTACAATTTCCCTTAAATATTTGCATATTTCTCCTTTCTCATATCATTTTGCCATTCTTTTGATTTCAATAAAGAATAAATTTATTACAATTGTGTGATACTGTAAAATTAGTCGAAACAGGGCTGCTACGTGAAGGCTCAGTACCGCTAACCCCTTTTATTTTTTGTATTTTATTTATATATATATATATATATATATATATATATTGCCTTTTGTGTTTTTATTTTGAAATTCCTTTCTTATTTGTACATATCTTTTTCAATTTTCTTCAGTTGTTTCCTCTTATTCTGGTTTATTTTTTATACTTTTTTGCACTGTGACCTTCACTATATTTACCATTAGTCGTCACACTCTTCCTCCCATAGAGGTTGATTATAGTGATTCTCACAATTCCCAACTTGACATGGTCCACAGGCAGTCATGCATGGTAATCCATATGCCCTGCAACTGCACCGTTGTGTTCGGCAGGCAGTTGTGCAATTACAGTGGATCATCTGCAGGAGGCTTTCTGGGGCAGCAGTCTTACTGGTCATAACTGGCAGGAACCGGTTGTCCACCAGTTTCCATCCCCAATCCACTGTGTTCATGTCACCTT
>JAZGTJ010004044.1:0-14457 GCA_036877575.1 Botia almorhae
TGTGCCGCTGCTATATATAGACCTCCCTGTACCGTCAACACATTCATATGTACTGTAAAACTCCATCCCTCCATCCACACCACATGTCGTCCTATACTGAAGGTTCATGAAGGTCAAAAACTTGCGCAATAAACGTCTCGAGCAACGTCGACAGAGATTTAATCCCGGAGAGAATGAATGAAATAGGTACAGATGGATTATCTAACCTCGCCATGTGTAGATAGAGGCAATGTACACCTCTCTCAATGTATGCTGTACTAATTCATAGAACAAAGAGAAAAGTCATATAAAATTGTTTGCGTGACACTGGGATGTGGTCGGATTTTGGACCGTGATTCTATTTTAAACATTGTTGGTGGTCAGATGGTTTATTTATTTAGTTATTTATTGCCTCCTCCCCTTTTATTTCCTCTGTTTAATTTCCTTTTTTCCATATTTTGCTCTGTACTATGTGGCAAATGTTTATTTTCAACCAATTTGCTTGGTATAAATGTCCAAAACGTGCTTTCATTCCATTGGGAATGCCAGGATTCCGTGCAGACAGACGCGGGATTGGGTGGGTGAGTCTGCAATGAGGCAGTTAAGGAAAACCATCAGGAAAGATTCCATATATATAGCTGCTCCACATCCCACACAGACACATGATTCAGTCAGGAGAAAGGGGCATTCAAGACATTGATATTTGCTTAATTATTTCTAATATGACAGTGGCGTTCATATTCTCCACTCTCCTGCTGTTTCTGAGACATTTATTTAGGGAACTTAATGCCCTGTTGCACGTGTAGAATGTAATAGTGTTATAGAAAATAAGAAATAGACCATGCGGGTAGACGCCGCATTTAATTTGACACAAATAAAAATGAGGGTTGAGGGATATGGGTGCAGTCAATGAAGTTTAATGTTATGTTGTCTTAAGGGCACATTTAATTTTGTACAAAACTTTATTGTTGTATGTATTTTTAATGTTGCAACAACTGAATGAATGAACCGAAACGAACAAAGTTTACAACAGTACAACCCATTCCAAAGGGCTTTACAATCTGTCCTTCACAGCCTAGTTTTCATTTGCATTAAATTAAATATGAAACTTTAGTCCGGTTTGACGACATTGTTCAATACTAAGCTTGACCAATCACAGCTGTTTTCCTTTGATATGTTAACAGGAGTCAAAAATGACTTTCGAGTTTGAAAATCCAAAAACAATCAATGAAAACCGCAACAATAACACTGCATACTATATATGCTAGCAGTGCGAATAGTGGTTTGGCAAATACATATAAGCTTTGTTATTAGCATGAATTTAAAGGCTTCTTTGTTAGTCTTATTTGTATATATCGATTTTTTCACAATACCATATACAGTACGACATTTCATTACATTCGTTATGCAGATTCCATCCATCTGTCCGGTATGTGAAGCACATTTAAGCAGACAAGCAAAGAGAGAGAGAAATGAAGGATGTCTTATTATATCTGCAGCTCTGTATCGATTAATCTGTCACCATCGTCTGCACATTGTTAGGGTGGATATATGGCAGGGCGGCTTTCTGCTTAAAACACACACAGATGATTTGCGAGGTAGTTTATTGTACAGTATTTCTCTGAACTGTTGATCTGTGGTTCACATCTCCACACCAACACACACATGGCGTCATTTTTAGGAGGAAACACCCTGTCCACTTTTATGATCTGACCCAGTGTGCCAAAAACACACAACAGCCATTCATTCTGGCTAGTTTGTTTATTTTAATGTGCAGACCTTTACATTGAGGGTATTGGTCATAATATAATTTTTTCCAGCTCTACAACTCTGGTTACAAATCTAGTGAGCTGTCTTGCCTAGCGCCTACACAGGCAACCAGAACAGACTATATACAGTATATACAGCCCTAGCTCAGTCATGTTTACTTCATTTTTATTTCATATAAATCTTTCAAACAAATCTCAGTGCTATGGTTAATTTTTGTTAAGAGATGCTAAAAAACTACTTACACTTTTAAAATCAGAGCATATAGAATTTAAATGTATTAGGAACATTCCAAGTATTGAGGCTGCATCGTGGGGGGAAAAAATGGAAAATGTACTGGTAATTTTCTGCCAGGACATTATCCGTTGTTTTTATAGACATTTCCGTTAACCCTAAAACACAACGCAATGCATAGCAAAATTCAAAACGCAGGTAAAACAGCTATAAAAAATCAAAATGAAAAATTCCCTCCTAATAATACAGTACATTTTGCCCTATGTTTTGCATGACGTTTTTGGCAGTATATGTTGTAAGTGGGTTATGTATAAAGTAAACATTTAAATGAAAGTTAAAAGTTTGAAGTGGGCCCATACGTTGAATGTAGGTTTATAACCCAGGCAGAAATTCTGTGAGCCAGCATCATGTCTAACAATGTAGTTATGTAGGCCAGTTAGATGTTAACTGAATAGATTCTCAGGGAGAGCAGCTCTGTGTGTTCATTGGACAGGCTAATAGAGCAGCTCATGCTGGTGGGTGGGCAGCAGCTGGCACACGGGCACAGCAGTCGTTCCTTGATCAAAAACACTAGACACAATCAGTCTGGGAGGATCACATTGATTTGTGCATTCATGTAACTTTTCCAGAGGAACTGGAGCACAAAGGCAGGTCTCCCTAAATTCTTTTGGACAGAAATCTACAAGCACACCGCTGTCCTAGCTATCACATAGTGGACACCCCATTGGTTTATATTGTTCTTAAGCTTCAAGGAATGACTGTAGATAAGCATATTTTAGACTGAGGTCCACAGTCGTACAGGAGCCTCTCTCAGTCAACAAATAAAAAAAGCCGAAGCACCAACTCCGATAGGTTGGTCAGTATTGGAGGTACTACCTTTCTCATTTCTATGGTAACGTACATTAGACTTCTGTGATTGGAGGGTCTCCATCAGTTGGAGTTACCCAAGCCCTTCCCATAAAATAGAATGTGGCATTTTTAAAAATGAATTTTTTAGAATATTTATACAATATTTATTTTTGATATAACCTTCCTTTTGAGGAAATCTCCAAACAGAGTTTAAAATAGGGAAACAAAAAATTCTTTGTGAGAAGTGAGAAAAGAAACAGGAAATGAAAAATGAAGGGAAAACTTTGTAGATGAAAGCAGCTAAGGAGGGAACACTTTAAACTGTACATACTTTATGAAGAAGAAACAGTTCTGTAGAACATTTTCTTGACTTAAAAATGTGGATTTGGACGTTATCTACAAAAAGCGAATTTTAACATACTTGGACGAACATGTTTTTAATGCTACCATACGTTAATAATGAAGTATTAATCCAAGAACTACACCATACCTTCATTTATTTAAAACAAAAAAAAGTTATTTTTTTAAATGAAAATGTTCTGCATACGCAGGCAGTGAGTAATGTAGGAAGAAGTTGTCCGCAACCACTAGCATTAGAATTTAGCATTTCACGTGCAGTTAAATTGAATTTTATTGTGGAAAACTGATCCTAGACCAGCAGTTACAGGCAGCTTTATCCAGAAGCTACAATCAGCAGCGGAGTAGACTGACTGAGATAATTCCCCATCAATATTCTGTATGCATCAGTTGAGGTCATAAATCAAATGCTATCGTGTGTATGTTGAAGGCATGAAGCAGAATGCTGTGACTGCAAATTAGGCGACTGAGGCATGATCACTAGTGTTGACGCAGTATTTTAAGTGTGCGTGTGTGTGTTAGCTGGCATTCAATCTTTGCGTTCAAGCATTTCTGTCTCTGCAATATATATTATTGGAGGCACAGCAACCATTATAACTAAGGAGAACATATGCCACCCACTTAGGAATCTCTCCTCACCCCCCAAAAACTATAGTGACTAACACCAAACAGAAGCCTCTACCAGCCAGTTGCTATAATTCACTATGGCTAACGCTCATTTACCCAGTAGTCCTTGCTAAAAGGCAGGCAAATGTTACAAAACCTATTTAACATTCATTAGTTAAAGACTTTTAATGTTATTTATATATCTGTGTGGTGTGGTTTTAATGTGCTTCAGGACAAACCATGTGCAAATGCATCAGTCAACAACACTGCTGTGTATTTTCTCCTTAAAACTGCAGTTTACCAAAGACGGTCTCAAAAACACAGAAATAACCTGTTTTCTACATCACAACCATGTAACCAATCAGATCAACAGTTAGATCAAGTAGTCTGAGCTGGAGTGATTGATTAGAGGCGGGGCTAATTTGCAAGTCTAATTTTCACAGGAAAACAAAGTACATGTCATTTTGATGATTGAAGAGTTTTAATTGATACATGTATCGACTACAGGGGAGTTTAAAGATAATAAGGCTTATCATCCCCAAAACCGCAAACACACAAACACACACTTCAGATCCACCGCCCATGTACACTTTTTAAAACAATTTTAACTGTGAGTGCTCTTACGGTATGTTTTTTAGAAGCATCTCTGTAGAAACAGTCCTTCATTAAATCTGCAACCGCTGCATGCATGTATTTTGCTGTTCTCCTCTTTTCTCTTTTCCATTCCCTGTTTCTGTTCTTCTCTGAAAAACGTTGCTCTTCACTCTTTCTGAGTGTTTTAGCCCACCTGCTTTCAGTGGATACAAACATACACCTGCTGCACTCGTATATAATCATCTCTCCCTTAAGTACTCAACACAAGCCATATACCTACAGCTGCAAACTGACAGATGGGATAACAGGAAAGAATCCAGCTTGCACTGATCTGCAGTGAATGGGATCATAATAGGTGTGCAGGCAAGGGCGGATAGAAATTTAACATTATATGTTAAAGGATGAGCATCTTTATAAGGTGATGATGGAAAGATTCTAGACAGGCATAGACAACAGTGGTCTTTCATTCCTATTTGTCCATCACTCACATAAAGAATTTGAGGTATGAGGTATGAAGGGTTTGCATAGATGTGTTTAGAGTTAAAGAATGTCCAGTGGACCCTGTAATACACTTTAATGAAACACATGTTAATATAAAAAACCCAACGCCATGTATAAATCAGGAAGCAAACACTACATAAATAAATCATTATGTAATTTCCTGCATAGCAAAGTTAAGAGAGTTTGTGCAAAGTTTGCTTCATTTATGTTTAACAGAAATTGAGACATACTGTGCCAAAATGCAGAAAAAACACTCCTTTAGATTACATGCCCAAAATAAATGAAAAAGTTAATATTTTAAATTTGTGCACTAAGTGCTATAATGATGTAAAAAAAGACTACGTTCCTATATTCACAAGCCGTTTTTCATTGCTGGTTCCCAGGAGAATTTTTGAACGACTTTCAGTTCCTGTGTGTGTGTGTGTGTGTGTGTGTGTGTTTGTGTGTGTGTGTGTGTGTGTGTTTTGATCTCCTTACTAAATTTATTGTCCGGGTAGCCAGTCACTTTACGTCTAATTAGAACAGAGTGCTTGTGTCGAATGGCCTGTTCCATCACACACACACACATACACACTGAGAAAGTTTATGACGATGTAAACAACCTCAGTAAAGCCATATGATGTCTGGTTTGTACCATACAGTACAGAAGCCTGTATAAATAATGTAAACGATACCCCGGCAGTTCAACGAAAAATCGTAGAACTGCTCATGAACCTTATGATATACTGGAGCCATTAACCAAGCGTGTTTGTATGTGTGTGTATTTGTGTATGTGTTTGATGACGATTAATGTACAGGGTTAAGGCGATCAGGAGGGTCAGAGGTCAAGCATTCATACAGATTTGGGTGTATTTTAAGGTTTTAATGCTGTCTGACTTTCCGTCACTGTTTGCTGCTTTTTTCCATCTGTGACTCCTGAAATCATTCGTCTCGCTTGGGCGAAATCTGAGACGAGTCTTGGTGGATAAGTAAAATTTGTCAATGAAGTGTGTGTGTGTGTGTGAAGTGAATGTGCACCCAATAGGCGGCATCAATCTAGATGAGACAACTCCCATTTGTTTTCATCAGTGGAAGTGTGTTTGCGTGTGTGTGTGTGTGTGTGTGTGTGTGTGTGTGTGCGCGCACTTGCGTGCTGACTCAGTCACATCAGCTCCTTTGAGGCGGGACTGCTGGGTTGTTTACATCGCTGTCGCCATGACAACTGCTTCCCACCACACACACAGGTACACACACACCCAAACACACACACACACACACACACAATCTGAGCCATCAATCATCTGCAGGAAATGAAACTGCCTGCTGATTCCTGTGCTGTTTTGTTTGACACAGCATTCTCACCACACAGGTACACCGCAATAAAAAAAGATAATCTTAATAGAAACCAGTAACATTGTAACATTGCTGCAGTAAAAACTTAGCTGGCTAGCTGCAAGTTATTTGTAAATTATTTAAAATAGATTTCACATTTGACATAACACTGTTTAAACAGTGGATTTCTGGAAAAAAAAATAATATCCCCATAGTTCCTGCATGACACAACATTTGGTTGTATTTAGTTTAACTTGCTTTCCTCACCTTGTAAGTCACTTTGGATAAAAGCGTCTGCCAAATGCCTAAATGTAAATGTGCTTTTTAATATTTGCCATCCGCTGTATATTGGAAAATTTCACCTTACATTGTATATGTAGTAAATATTTACTGCTTTCTTTCAGTGTTGTGTTATTCTGATAGAGGTTTTTCTTTATGTTTGATGCTCTGTTTATGGCACATGGAAGGGATAAACTGTGCATGAAACACTGTCATAGTTTGTTAAACTGAATTTCTGGTATAAATACAGCTGTCATTGTTTTATCTCCGTTTTAATTTTTCAGTGCAGATTATCTCCAAAAGCCACAATGCAGTTGTCTTATAGTTTAATTTGTCTTACCTCCTCTCTTTGCTTCTTTTTGTTATTTTTCAGTCTTGCTCGCAAAATGACACTTAAAGTATTCTTAAAAAAATTAGTGATTTCAAATGAAATCTCTGCCTTTTGTTGCACACAAAAAGTGTTCCAAGTATTTTTATTATAAAATCAGCCTCATGACAATTCAGACATCATCTGAAGGCCAAAAATAACAGTGCTGACGGGAAATGTGATTTAGTCAGATTCCAATTATGTTACACTTTCAAATCACACATATATTTTACACGATCTGTATGATTGGAGAGGAAAGGGAATGTATGATCTCATTAAAATACAGAGTAAATATAATTTTTCATAAGGAATGCAAAGCATGTTTTTGAGCAGCTGATGTTAGATGTTTGTGCATGTGTCACAGATGTTTGTGCTATCTTTCAATGTTCACAACATTATGGAATTAATAATGAAAAACAAGATTTAAGTGCTATAGCCTATCGCACTTAATTCTGTTATCGTTTCTCAGGTGTAGTGGAAGACTTATCTTTATAAAAACACACATTTCCAGAGTAAAGCAGAGTTTTGAGTGGATACATGATGAAATCCATAATGATTGCTCCATAATGATTGCTCATTAATCACGTGCCTTGAAGTTTCTTGACAAACTTATATAAGTGAGAGAGAGAGAGAGAGAGAGAGAGGGAGAGAGAGATAAGAGATGTATTTTTCCTCTTTACAAACTTAAATATCTGTTAAATGTCATTCGATTGTCAAGATTGTAAATCTCATTGTACTCAGTACACATTGTGACTTCAGAGTTTGAGTGTGTGTGTGTGTGTGTGTGTGTGCGCGCAGTGCACTACTATGTCTTCTGTCATAAAATGATGGATTGTAGGTTTTGGTAAACAAAACTCAACAGAGAAAGTTAGACAGATCAAAATCTGTCTGAACTCTGCTAGATAATAATAGGGAAGACTGGGGTTAGTTGTCACATGGGGAAATTGTCACAAGGGTTATATCTCAGTAACTATAAGGTTTCAAAAAGTCACAGATGCTTGTTTTTTCTGTTTTGGTATTGCTTTGGTATTTTTTTTGGTAAATTTTATTGAACAACTCATCACATTTTCTGTTTGCCCAACCGATGGCTGTTTATTCTTTCCTGAATTTTGTTTTACGAATTGTTTTGAGTTTTCATTCGGAACAATTTAAGCTTAATGTGACGACATGCCCCACACAAATGACACAAATAGCCAAAGTGTGTTTAGTGAAATTCAGTGTCTGTTCCTGGTCAATTACAATGGAAATGTCCAATAGCAACATGTTAGTATGCATGTAGATATGATAATCTTACAGAACAGTAGACATATACATATGAAGTTTCAGTCTGAGCTGACAGTGGAGTCCATGGAAGACTAAAGCACACACACACGCACAAAGGAAGGCCCTTCCCATTGCGTTGGGGCCTGTAAGGAAACAGGAGATAAATGTGAAGGGTTAGATAAACGGTGCTCTGGCACATAGACCAACCTGAAGGACAGAACTCGTATACCAAAATATTGCCCATCTCATAATAACATAAAGAATGAGACAGAAAGTGATAATATCCTGGGAATGAAGGTCTGTCAGAGCACAACAGTGGTCAGGAATCTGAGCTTATAAAATCCTATATTCAATGTCTAAAATTCTCCATGTAGATTTGGTTCGTGCTTCAGTGTTTCTACAGGAAGAGAAACGCTTGGCAAAGTCATCAATTCATCAGGTGATAGCTTTGTTTTGACAGATTCTTTCCTTCCTCTGTAGTGTAGTGTAGTGTAGTGTAGTGTAGTGTAGTGTAGTGTAGTGTAGTGTAGTGTAGTGTAGTGCAGTGCAGTGCAGTGCAGTGTAGTGTAGTGTAGTGCAGTGCAGTGCAGTGCAGTGCAGTGCAGTGCAGTGCAGTGCAGTGCAGTGCAGTGCAGTGCAGTGCAGTGTGTGTGTGTGTGTGTGTGTGTGTGTGTGTGTGTGTGTGAGACGGTGTACAATCATTTTACGTAACACATGTTTTGTTTAATGTAGCTTAATATCTTACTGCATTCTGATGCACTTTGTTTCACTTTTGTCACTTGTGTCTGGATGTTATGAGTAATATTTTTTCAGTTTTATTAAACATTCTGACATTCCACCTCATTCCTTCAATGCCTAGAACTGAGCAATTGCAATTTTACATTAAATTTGATACCAGTGGGAATGACAGCTGTACATTGCACAAGTATTTTCTCATAAAAGACATGATGGTGACATAAAAAGAATAACATAACAAAACAAGCAAAACAAGAAATGTAAACACTTTTTTAATTTTCGAATGAAAAAATATATACTTTCATTTTTAAAGGTGCTACTGTATTTAACTATAGCTTTACTTCTCACCCTGCAAGGATGAAAAGAGCAAGAGTGTAAGAGACAATATGGCAATGATATCAAAATAAATGACGAAAATTTTTTGTTATACATTCACTATGGTGTTAAAGGAATCCGGTCTCTGCTTATAGTGTGGTGTTAAAATCCGCACGCTTTCTGTTCGTTTGTCAAGGACACGTCTAACAGTTTAAACATGTGAACATTTGTTCTTTAATAGATTGCCGTAGCCCTCAGAGGACAAAGCATACTTTGTAAAGCTCTGGCCATTGTTTTAATGGCACATTTCACGATTAATATGAGTTTAGAATCCTCTTTGTGAACGTATTCTCAACACCTTTTATTGGAACTAATATTACATCATTTCTGAATGGTCTTTCCCAAGGTCACCTCTGAGACTCTTTATGAGTGTAGTAAAAATACACGGCTTTAATGAGAAAACAGCATGTACATGCGTGTATGTCTGAGTGAGACAATGTCTGAGATATATGGCATTAACCTACTATTGAACATTTATGCGTGTGTGTATGTGTACAGCTGCTGTGCGTCCTTGTAGAGCACTAGCTGATGGTACAGAGGACACGAGATGGAGCTGCTAAACGTCTCTTGCTTATATTATTGGCCGTCAACAGCACATAAAGCACATGCCTGTTAGAATACTTGTTAAATGTTTTGTCTATCACACAAGATTCCACCAGATTCCTCCTGCTCCCGCCTCAAAAAGCTAGCATCACCATGACACTGTTTAGTGGTGTTATTAAGACTAAGACAATTAATATGAGTTTTAAACACACGCCACTGTCATTACAGTAAAAGTACCAGTTGTGTTTATTTAAATTCCTCTTATGTAGCTCAACTTTATTTTTTCTTTTTGGTAGCTGTTGGCAACGCTGGTCCACCGGTCAGACTGGCTCCAAACCGGCATAAAAATGTATGCAGGTCCAAGCTGGTTTTTCAACATGGGACTCCTATATAACCGCTGTCTCTCGCTCTCTCTTACTCTCGCTCGCCCTCTCTCCCTCTCTTATTCTTTTCTCCAATTATAGGTAATACTAGACGGGACAGATGAGATCAGGGGAAAAAAGGTCAACATGTGTAGGTTCATCAGCAATATAACACTGCAGTGTGACAGAATACTGACACCGCACGGATGAAGAGAGAGAGAGTGAGACAGGTAATCTCTAGCATGTCTAATCATTCTGCCTATCACAGCCTAATTTCCGGCTAACCTTTGAAACCTCTGCTCAACTGCATTAACAGCAGCAATTGTTGAACAACTTGCTTTTATTGTGCCTAACAATGTGGTAAATTAGTTCATTAAGCACCTAAATTAGCCATCTACAGCTTCTTTAACCATTCCATCACTTAAGTGAGAAGTGAAATGACATGAATTAAAGCTTTGTAAGATCATACAATGGATGTAGATAGTTGGTCTTAGGAAAGCAATGTGGTGATACAATGGAAAATGCTAAGCTGATGTTTCTCAGGAGACGCTCGACATCGTGATGATAAATGAATGAGACGAGTGAGTTACAGTATGTGTGACTTACGTTTTTGGGCAAACACCCTGGACGCACACACTCTTGTTTCCCTTTTAGCTGTTTTTGAGACAAATGACGTGTTGTGTCTCAGTCAGGCAAGGTCAATGCACTGAGCAATCATAAGAATTTGTTTTGTAACATTAAGTTTAAACAGACGTTTCATAAGTTTATTCATAACATTTGATCTGAATGTCTTTGAAGGTCAACAGATCATTCTGTAGAGTGTTGCCATGTAGAGTGTGTCTATATGTCTGCATATGAATACTTGAGTTGTTTGTTGTTTGTGAGTTGTTTATGCTGTGAGCTCCATCAGTGATGTTTTTTTTTTCTTAAGTGAAGTGGAGCGGTTGTCAGATATTTCACTGTATTTATGGGGACTTTTTATTTGGCCTCACAAGTAGACAGATGTGCACACGCACACACACATACAGAGCGGATGGGCAGCAGTGTTTTGAAGTCAGCATGGTGATACAGAGGTGTAGTAAAACATTTCCTCTTGTTTGTTGTTCTTTGAAAGTTATAACAGTGTGATCACACACACACACACACGCAAAATGTGCGAGAGAGGAAATATGAATGTTCTGTGTCAGTGTGAAGTTTGTTCAGAGAGCCAAGAGTTTCTCAGCCAAAGTCTATCACACGCTCACATACAGCGTTTTAATATTTCCTCTGTTTCACCGCAGTGGTTGCTGTAGTCACTCTTACCTACATGACACCACATTTTTATGAAAATCATATATTAATCATATTATATTACAATTATGAAAACATTATACTAACTTATACTAACTTCTACAGTATACTAACATTATACTAACATTACATTATATCTTTCTAATATTCAGGATTTAAAGCAAAACGTTTTTGAGCTTTTTTTGCTACCTAAAATTAAAGAGAATTCCCCCTCATTAATGTAGCAAACACACACACACGCGCGCGCACACACACACACACAAGCCTAATGATCCAGATTGGTTGGAAAGATGGATGGTATGTATAAACTGTTGACATTTGAGCAAGTCATGGTGAAAGTCAGTTTGGCTGGGTTTGTTGGCAAATTAATATTATTCAGTTGTGTGTGTGTGACCTCAGCTGTTCTCGGAGTCTGATGCAGATGTGGGCCATAAATATTCATAACTTTTGGTAATGACAATTCTTTGTCTACTCACTGATACACAAGATTTCACGATTTTGCCGTGTAGCACTGTATTGAAATTCCTTTTTTCTTTTCTGCAATTAATTCTGCTCAAACCACTTAAAATTCAGACGGCGTTTCAACTTTTTGCTAATAATCTCAGTCTTAGGTGTGCTTTCATGTTTTCTAAAACTTTTTAATACTAAAGCTCTCCCAAAAATATCCCATTGACCTGCATTGATAGAATGTTCGTCTTTGACAGTGAAGATATTCTGTATTTGCATATTAAATTGTGATTGGACATTCTTTTTTACATGTATTTAACCATATATAGCCCTTTTTATGCTGAACTGGTAGTGTCACATTAGGTTTTGATTCTCTATGGGGACTGGCCATGTACACACCGGCTTTTACTGACATTTGAATGACATGTTTGAATGTATTTACAAAGCTCTCAAAAACATACCAAAATAAAAGCCATTAGATCTGTATTTATACTTTGACCTTTTATATTATCAAACTGTTTACTAGAGGCCAATGAAGGATAAAATTGTATGTGTTGTGTGTGTGGCGCTTTAAAAAGTCCTTCTGGCAATGAAGTTTGTTTGTAATCTTGTATATACTGCCAAAAATAAATCAAATAAATAATATTAAAAAAAGAACCCATTTTTGGAAATAAATTAAATCCAATAAAATGCAGGCTTTAACCTCTCTTGATTTTGGGCCTAACTCTCTCCCCTGCTGCACAATTACACTAATTAAACAAATATTCATAAGTACACACATGGATGGCATGACAGAACTACATCATCACCTAAATCAACAAACCCCTTTCGAGTGCTAGCTAAATTACTACCATATTTAGTGTGATTTGGAGTTTTTTTTCTGAGTACCAGTCAAATGAAATGCCAGCTCTCTGATGACACACTCTTAGTAGTTATTTCAAACCAGTGCAAAATCAATGGCTTAACCATTTCTTCATGTCTTCAGGACCAGATGAACGGTTAAATGCAGATTTCTGGTGCTATTCATTTCGGTACTGATGAAAATATGAGGCCTTGTTCTGTAGCTTATTCAGTGGGTCTAAGATTTAGGAAAAAGTAAATCTGGCACAGACAAACAAACGTTTACTAACTTATTTCAAGTCCACCTGGAAAGTGCTTGTACGAGCTCTGAAGTTGTAATTATGATGTGATGTGAGCAGGATTGAATTCAAAAGCATTGGGCAATTTATGTATTTCTCATTAATTTACTGACAAAGACAATAAGACACAATAAAGACTGGGGTTGCAGTGTGAAATTGATGCATTATGCATGTAATTTATATCTATATTACCAAGCTTTACTGTATTAGCAATACAGTGTGTATGCTAATGTGTAACTTATTGTGGTCTGTATTCACATTTATTCACAAATATAATTATGACCAATTTCAATTTGCTCCCACCATGATTCTTTAAGCATATAATGTTGGGGTTCATATAAAATCCAGGGTTTTCCACTGGTAATATGCCACAGTGGTGGTATTTTTGTGTTTATCTTGAAGGCTATATTTGACTATTGATTGGTTAAGAGAATTAAATTACAGTTGGAATGAAAATCAGGAAGGTGGATTTCTTGAAGCTGGGCTGTGCTGCTCACTCTCTTACTGTAGGATACCGTATACTAATGGCTTCTCTTTGACTCCCCATATCTAAGGTTTCCATTACCCAACAGACAGATCTAAACCCCCTCTCAATCTCCCTCTATTACTGATTTCATCTCCATTACTGATCTCTAAAAATGCCAAACCTGATAAAACATGAACTCAATACTGTATAGGAAGTGACTGATACAAAATGCATTGACTGTCAATGTTATCTGCCAGACCTTTCATTTTGTCATTGATGTTGAGTTTAAGAATATTTTGTTTCATGGACCTTTTCATGCGTCTTCCCACGGCTAAAGATTTAAACATTCAGTTGACCTGTTCTGGGATCAGCTCCCATTACTACATTGGATAATTTCAGCCCTAACGTTCCAAAATACAGTTGTCAATGCGAAGCTCTATTTTCGTATTCTTGTGAGATGAGAGCAGGCCGCAGCAGCCTCTAATTCTCCCTGATTGTATTAGTTTTATTTACATTAACTTCTAATCTACCCACAGCCCCAAAGTTAGGTAGTTATTATGCAAAATTTCCAAAAAGACATTACAAATAAATCAGTGTCACTGTTGCCAAATCCTCTCGCTTCAGCTGGTCGAAACCAATCCAGTTCCTCTCAACTCCAGGCCAGTTCAACATCACTCTGTGTTCTGAGAGATTGCCAAGAGCGTAATGGCAAGAACAGAGACTAATCAAGCCTAATCCAAAGCTTAACCTTCCACAGTGTTTTAAGAGGAAGAAAATGCAATTAAGGGGAAAGAAAATCATTTGTTTCAGGTAGAAAGAAACAGTATAATGTTTTCAACTAATACGTTGTGGGAAAATCAAATACCAAATTACACAGCAGATTAGAAAGTTGAATTATTCGAAGTCTCTCTGTGCGGAAGAGAATAAATGAACCTTAGCATTGCTTATTACAGCGAATGATTTCTTTTTGAACATTTGTTTTTTGTGTGTGGG
>JAZGTJ010004044.1:14476-32498 GCA_036877575.1 Botia almorhae
TTACTTTTAATAAAGACTGTGGCAGTATGTTGTTTTTTTTAGCAAATATAAAAATACATAAAAAATGAATAAATACATATCTTAAAAAGTCCATGGCATCAAAAGGCTGTTTTTTATTAGCTGTATCACCAAGCCCTAATAGAGATCTACAGTGCGTTATTATAGCTTTGTGTAAGACCTTCTCACAGTGTTTAAGCCAATAAAGAACATCTGTGCATGAGCATAATTCAAGTATTATTAATCTAGACACTGGTTTCATGCAGTAGACAAAATATCAGCAGAAATATAGTTCAGTTTGGGTTTCTGGATAGGCAGATGTACAGCTATGTGAAATAGTACATGTCCATTTACACTGTACTGCCGTGTTATGGCAGTAACCACAGAAACCTCCAAAGCTATCGGGAACACACGACCTCCTGATGTCTGAAGCGCTTTAGAGACACACATTGGGTTCAGGACGGTACTGATATAGGATCAGTGGGTTGGTTTCCCTAACATTTTTCTGCCAAAGTCATTATAGAGAAACCACAGGTGCTCTTTAACATTTTGGCCGAGCACATGCTGGTGTAAATTTGATATAAATCCAATATAATCCACTTTAGATAGATCAACACAGAAACGTGTGTATTTTAAATAGTCCTAAAGTTGAAGGAATAGTTCAGCCAGAAATGAAGATTCTGTCTTTACTTAACCTCATGTTGTTCCAGACCTGCACGGGTCAGATGTCAGTTACATCAAATATCATTGGTTCTTGTGCAGAAGTTGGAATATAGTGCATGTTGTGAGGACTACTTTCATGATACTTGTATGGTCCTCTCCAGTGACCATGACAACCAATGGTCACTATAAAGTACTATTGCATGGGAAGATGTTAAAAAATGTAGTTGGTGTTCCACAAAAAAATGTACAGAAGATCAAATGGAATGACACAAGGAGAGGGTAAATAACAGCATTTTCTATCTTGGGGTGAACGATCCCTGTGAGTTTATCCCTTACATTTAGTCTTTAAGCTAAACATGTCTTGATGAATCACGAAACAATAATTGAAGAAAACAACAACTGATGTTGTTTTCCTCAGCGGTGGTTTCTATTTATTATAATGTTGTTTTAATTTAGACCACAGCCGTAGCCAGGAGAAGAGCACAAGATGAAGGCTGAACTCCCATGAGCGGCGAGTCAGAGCTCTTAACTCAAAGCTTGCAAAGAGAAACAGAAAATTGTCCTGAGGCCCCCATTGCGCTCTCTCTCTCTCTCTCTCTCTCTCTCTCTCTTTCTTTCTCTCTCTCTCTCTCTCTCTTATTTTCCTTTCTCTTNCCCCCATTGCGCTCTCTCTCTCTCTCTCTCTCTCTCTCTCTCTCTTTCTTTCTCTCTCTCTCTCTCTCTCTTATTTTCCTTTCTCTTGCACACACACACACACACACACACACACACACACACACACACATACATTAGCTGTACTGTATGTGGAAAGTGCTGAGGTGTTCTGCTTAATGTGTGTGAGCTGCGTTACAGAGCGTCTGGTGCTTTTGACACACAGCAGGAGAACAGAATATTTACTTTTAAATTGAGTTCAAAGGGATCAGGAAAGAGCGACCAAGGCTTTGTCCTGAGGCTGGGAGGAATTGCTTTGATGGGTTCTGGGGAACGATGGTATGTCCTTAGATTTATGCGTGTGGGCGTGCGTGTGTGTGCTGTAGTTAATGCGCCGTTTAAAGCGGATCGATTTATATCTGATGCGCATGTCAGTGTGAACGCGTTTGACGATTAAACTGGTTTGACTGTGATTGTCGTTTTCTTTCTATCATTGAAGTTTCCCCTAGGAAACGGGTTTGGGTAAAGAAAAGAGGGCATCAGAGGCTCATTAGAAGGGATGAGGAGTGACCCATCGCGTTTTTATTCTAATCCTCAGGCTCTCCGTGGGAGTGCCACCGCAGTCATTTCTCATTCGCCGAGCCGCAGTGGGTGGGAATATGTTTCACAGCTTAGACAGTTGGTCTATGTTTTACCACCCTCAGAAGAGCTTTAGGTTAAGAGACACTCTTGTGGAAACAGTACAGGTGTTTAGAGGAGGAACAAAGCTACTTTTCCAGGAACCCAGACCGAACTGTATTTCTGCTGATATTTTGTCTGCGACATGAAACCTGTGTCTAGATTAATAACACTTTTTAGTTCTGTTTAAATTCTGAGTTTTAAGTTCCGTTTTAGCGGTTTTAGTTCTGAGCAGAATGTCATAACTGAATAAAAACACAAATATTAAGGTGGTTCTGGTGCCAATTACTGATCAATACAGAATTCTGGTCATGCTGCCATATAATGTGTCCTTAATATGTGATTTATGCAGTAACTGTTTACAGTACACTGAGGCGTTTGAGGTTGTGGTGTTGTGAATGCGTTCTGCCCAACAAGATCCTTCATCTGTGTCTAGATTTATAATACACAACAGGCTCTCTCATACTACAGTACATGAAACAAAAGTTGACTGTTTTAATTCATACATTTAAGTCAATAAATTGAATTTAACAATATATGAAGTAAAATCAAAACAACATTAACCTTCAGCACAAAAAAATTACAAAAACTAAATATTTACTGCGTTTCAGTATGCAGACAGTTATGTTGTGCGCTACAAGAGGAGGTGAATTAATCTAATTTGGATTTACTGGTTCACAATCTGTTGTGTGAGAGGAATTGTTTATGAATTTTCAACACGTGTATTTTTGTCATGCCAATAAAACTTTGAATTGAATTAAGACCCAATTAATTTATCTCACTAGCTAGGTAATTACCTTAATTACCATAACTAGGAAGACAGCTGAATAGTGTTAGCAGGTATGCATGCACATGCCTCAGAGCAAAGAGAAATTAGCTCTCATTGATGCTGGTGGTTGTTTGATGAATAATGGCTTAATTGTTCAATGCAAATACATAAAGTAACATTCTGAAAATGGATCCGTGAACAGAACACACTTATAACATCAATGGATACTTATACGCTAATGCTATTTCATACATTGTATGACAGATCACAGTATAGTGTCCCTTATGTGTCTGTACATTTAAGAACTACCTGCACATATAAGAAATTACCTCCACTATTGGTTATAATATAGCAGTTGCATTGTGACTGGCTGGGAAAGTTAATGATTTAATTCAGTTTATCAACTGCGATTATTTAATATTAGCATAAATGTGTTTGGTAATTATAGTGGCAGTGTGCCAAAATACCGTCTTTACAGTCACCTGAAGGTAAATTGTATGCTTTAGTTTGTGCCATGTTTGACATCCACCACACATAGACATTTTTTTTTTACTCAAGTTAAAGGGATCGTTCACTCAGAACTGAAAACTTTCCATCATTAACTCACCTACTCCAAACGCATCACATTTTGTCTTTTATGGAACACAAATAAAAGATAATTTGAAAAAAGCCTCAGTGGTTTTGTGTCCATACAATGTAAGTCATTGGATGCCACTGTTGTTTACTTCAAAATATCTTTTGTGTTTCTGTGAAGCAAATAAGTCATACA
Organism: Botia almorhae; assembly: GCA_036877575.1. Classification (NCBI taxonomy): domain Eukaryota; kingdom Metazoa; phylum Chordata; class Actinopteri; order Cypriniformes; family Botiidae; genus Botia; species Botia almorhae. The sequence goes on from JAZGTJ010004044.1 coordinate 18,004, forward strand.
GGTTTGGAATGACACAAGAGTAAGTACAGTAAGTTAATTTTCATTTTTGAGTGAACTATCCCTTAAGTCTTAAATATTTCATAAACCCAACAATATGGTTTTATTTTTACAATATAGAAAGTATTGAATCTGTATGTGTTATACTATTAACATTAATAAAGCTATTCTAAATGATATTTTGCTCATAATAAACACAAATTTAAATCAGACGTTTATGGAATGTTTAATATTGTTTTAATGTTATGTTAATGTTATGGTGTTGTCACCTCCTCTAGTGTGCGTGCGCGCGCACACACACACACACACACACACACACAACTACACATTGACTCACATATACAATCAGTGGCTCAAAATTACAGGGAACACACCCACACAATGCCCTGACGCAACGATTTCTCGCCCAATTCCCGAAGGGCGGTCACACTACCCACAATACACCAGGCGTCATATTCAACTGGTAAATACCCTGCTGTGGCTTTTGCTTTACATTTTTAATGGCCACCATTACTCAACCATCAACCGTGAGTGTGTAATACTTGCTAACTAATAAGGACAAGGTCTACAATGAAATATATTCACATTCTACAGTTTCGTTTATTAATAGCCCTTGATTTCTTTGTCTGATTTGCCAGAATAATGTAGTGAATATTTATTTTTACATTTTTGCTACATATGACACAATTCTGGTTGTCTCAGAGGAAATGCTTAATTAGAAAGACCATTGAACAAGCTCTGTTTGATAGTGTACAAACACACACACACACACACACTTGTTAACACACTGGCATCATATAATTTGGGAAAAATTCTTACATTCAGGCACTCCTACTATTTCCCCCTTCTGCATCTTCAGAGATTTTTATTATGAGGTTCAGAGATTATGAGGTTCTGGCGTGCTCGTGTAAATGGCTCACCCAGTCAAGGGATAAAAGTTAATGACCTAAACATCTTATTTCCAGAGCCTTGGTAAGGGTGGCGTTCCTTTTAAAGGCACCTCGGAGCGGGAGAGAGAGTCGCACATCCAAAGGGTAGAGTCGCACATGCAGGGATTATGAAATGGATGGATAATGAGCCCCTCCATTACTGTAAAACTGAAAAATGGTTGCACCTCATAAAAACAGACAGAGCGAGAAAATTAGTGGAGATCTGATGAAAAAGAGAATGGGATTGTGGGAGGGCAGAGGGTGGCGGCAGGGGGTCGGTGAACGTTATTTACTCTTCACAGCAGCCTGAGGGGGGAAAACCTGTTTTTTCAGGTTTCAGGGCATACGTGACTGTTTCATTACTGAAGGGGGTTTGATTGCTGGAGCAGTTCAGCCCTATTTGAATGAGAAATGAACTTTATTGTCTCCATGTTAGAGAAACTGAGTAAACCTTGCTAAATAACAGCCTGTTTTTCTGTGCTTATTATAAAACGCGGCTTCCGTGTTTTAAAACTATGCTGTATGCATGTCTTTACTGCAGGTACAGAACTGTACTGTGGTATTACCATGTTTTTGACAGCAAGGTAATATCATCATTTAATTAATGTACCGTACAGCACCATGTAGATGCCATAGTGTATGTGTTTTGTAATCATTCAATAGCCCACACTAGGAGATAATACCCCCTGTTTGCCAATATCAGTATGGACGAGGCAGCTCCTCTTGTGGTTTTGTAAGCTGATGGCTGAAGATGCAGGAGGGTTGTGGAGAGGATCTGGGCTCTCTGCCACTGCAGACGAAACCAGCCTTCATAAACAGTTTGTTCAGGTGCTTAGAATCAGCTGAGATGTTGTAGAATGGAAAAACACATCAGCTGCTACCAATCACTGTATCTCCAACAACCGCATTGAAAGATCTGATCTGCTGGTCTCACCACATCCTTCACTTTCCTCTTTTCCACTCTTTAAACAAAAATATCATTCAGTGTAGATTCATTTTCAAGAGGTCATCGGCAAACATAGCTTTGGATGGTTGTGTGAACTACACATCTGTTTGCGGCAGCTATTTTGGCTGTGACATTTAGATGTTCCATCTTTTCATTATGAGGAGAACATCACCTCTTGGTGTCCAAGCTCATATGAGAGATCCTGCAAGTATGTATGGTGAAGTTGCAAATGGAGACAAATGTTGTTTGTTTACTTTTGTCTGTTAATTTAAACCAGCTGCTGTTTGTTTGTCAGTTGTGTTGCTTGCCCAAACTAAATACTGGGTAATTGTGATGTGAATGCGATGCTACAACTGTGGAACACATGGCTCTCAGCTGGCAACTGAGCTGTCAAGATCACTAAGTTAGTTTTGGTAATAATTATATGGATGTATGTGAGGTTTGTACAGTTAAAGCTCTGGGACTAAACCATATGTCAAAGCTTTCAAGGGGAACATCGTGAAATGCATATTTAGCTTGTTATTTAGAAATAACAACATTAATAGCACTGTGAAAACATTCTGTAACTTTCAGACCTCAAAACATCTTGCCCAGTAAAATAAAGACAATTTATTGAAAATGAACGAACAATAAAAACATTCTAACATTTTGGAATCGCTGGTTTGTGACATCACAAGAAAGGATACTGTACATAAATAAATGACTGCTAGCAAAGCTACAATTTCAAGCTAAATTATGACCGTTTCGGTGCAAAACAAACCTCTGCTAACATTATAAGTGGACCTTGGAGATTAAAAAATATGATGATAAACAGTGTATGACATTTCTTTTAACTGCAATAGTCACGTTCTGGGTGTAAAACATAAATGGAAACACAAAAGGGTCATTGTGGTCTAGTTTTGGCAGTGTTTGATGTAACATTTCATTCTTAGGGTTGTTGGACACCATCAGAACGCAACAATAAAAAAACAAAATACCTAAAATAGGCCTTTAATTTGTCCAAAATTGAGAGCTGGGGTTTCTCAGGACAACAAGAACGTGCTGGCACAAGCTTGCGGTTTACTTTGCAAGCTTCACTCTGTTCCCTGTCCTGTTATCACTCCAATCAACAGATTTAACTCAGCCAAAGCCAGACAGACCTCCTCCAATAACCCCTCTCTTCATTTTCATTTAGAAATATGATAATGCTCTAATAGTGCCATCTGTTTCATATTGCTGAGCTTCTGGTACAAATAATTGAAATTCTGAAGAACAGTATGAGAGAGGAAAGAGAAGCAGACTGCAGGTTTTAATCGCAGTTTGTACAACTGACTGTAAAGAGTTACATATCAATTTAAGTGACTAGTTTTCATTTATTCTTGTTCCTCTAAGTATTAGTTCACTTCATACACACACACACACACACACACGTATACATAATTTGTTTTATTATTGTTTAATTGCATTTTACCAATATTTCTGATGGGATTTGAATGCACTTTACGAGTAAGAATACCAGGACCACACATGTATTTAAAAAAATTAGCATTTCTGTGAGGTTGGTAAAGCGGAGTGTTTTAATGTATGACAGCATGCAAACCTTATAGCTTTAATTTCCACTCTGGAAATTCTCAGCTGCCGCTAGAAGATGGAAAAGTGCCGCGCTATTAAAAAAATAAATTATACTTTGGAAGTCATAACATTCCGATCTCCTGTAGTTACCGTGTGCGCCGCAGCACAGCTTTTTAACATTCTGCTGTTTTAACATGTGAATGCTCAAACAAACAGTCAAATAATGGAGATAGCAGAGCAAGGCAGAGGCTCTTTTTTTCAAAGCAGACACATGTTTCTGTGCTCACCTCCAGTGACTGGCCTGTATTTAGTCACCAAATACTTGCATCAATCAAATGAATCCCACACAGACTTCAATGTCTTGGTCTTTTATGCTGAATAGCCAAACACAAATAAACAGATCCTCCTCTTCCAGAACGCCCAAGACGAGCCCAGAATCTTCCTTCTCCTCTCCTGAATAAATGATTTATCTCCTGATTATTTTGATATGTAGCTGTATTATTGTTGTTATTATTATTTTATTATGTATTTGGTGTTATTTTATGTCTGTTAGTGGACATTTAGGGCCCAGATATGACAGACTGGTTTTTATTTTTAACATTTTAGCCTTTTTTTAAGCATGATTTGTAGTTACCTGTATTCATGACATATCAGGCTTTCCCATATTCAGAGGTTTCCCGTTTGCTCATGTGTTTTGATGAAGCACTAGAACTATTGAAGTTAATGACGTTTCTTTAGCCTTGATCTCTGTCCAGTCTCGTATTTGCACAGATCCGTGTGTGTGTGTGTATGTGTTAATGAGGTAATTGATCTGGCTGTCATACTGGGCAAAATAGACCTGTTCTGGCACACTGTAATTGGGGTTTAAATGTCCTTCAGCCCTCTGCATTTCAAAGGAACACACACGCACGCACACGCACACACTGTGTGATCCAGCTGCTGCCCACCCGTAACTCGCTTCTTTCTTATGATCTCAATTGTAAAAATGACATTCGCTGGAGGGACATCAAAGGAACGTCCCGTCATGGCCGTTAAATGCTTTCTGTCAGCGCACCCGCAGGACTGTGAGCGTTTCTGACGCTTCTTCACGCATTATTCCGTCTTTTATATCTTGGCCCCATTGTCTTTCAAGACTGTGTACTAGCTCCAGTAGAAAAATCTGGTGTCCATTGCCCATGGGTGAGGGGAAGAGGAATGTAAAAAGGAAATAATCAGGAATAAAGAACACACACACTTTTAACTGAGATGAAGAATTAAATGAGAACGTATCATAGCCTTTTGTTTTTAAGGCCAATTTTTATGATTATAAACGTATCCAAACCCTGATAGCAAAGTATAGCGAAGCATCGCAACCCCCAGTTTGCACAGCGCATTCATACGTGATTAGATGCTGTTTTTTGTGTTTTGTAATGTTTTTTGAAAGTAATTGAAACATCTAATTTTGTTACAGTGTTTGTGAGTAGCTTCAGGACTAAGTTAACTGCATTTTCAATATTGTGACAGTAGCTCCGCTATATTTAAAATAAATTATCTGTTCTAGTTAACTGTTTAGTTAAATGTGGCACTCTATAATTATTATTGATTTATTAAGGTTAGGGTATTGTACAGTATAACTTCAATTGAGATTAGTTTTTTACTTTCTTTTAGTATTTCAGTGTAAATGGTGTAGCTAATTTCAAAATCATTTACTTCAAGATAGGGTAGCACATTACAAACTAGCTTTTAGCTTGTAAGCTATTTATGGTTTGCTAAATTTATTTAAATTTGAACTTAAGTCAATATTTCATGTCCTTTTAGTTTCTTTTATGCTGTGTAGCCATGTATCATAATAAGCGGGATAATACAGTACAGTCAACCTGCCAGTATTTCAAAATATAAACCCCTTCAAAATGATACGATCCAAGACCTCTCCATTTTACTTTTGATTTACTTTGCGATAATAGCTGACTGTGACCCTCACTTATCTTATTTTACTTTCCGCAGAACCAGATCACAGATTATCACGTTCTCAAACAAACACGGAGAGGAGGCAGATAAAGATGATTATGTGTTAAACTAAGGCGAGGAGTGAGTCGTGTGAGGAGGTGAGACCTCCTTTATTTATTTTCTGCACCTCCCTTTGATCTCGCTATCTCTCTTCTTCACACCCTCCGATTTCCCCTACCTTCAACACGCCGAACACGAGCACTGTCATCTTCCCATCTCACGCTTTCTAATTCACTTTAAACACGCGCGCGAACACATCAAAAGGTGTTGATGAAACACGTCTCAATTTGGAGTTCATTGCAGTCTGTTTTAATTGAAAATCGTATGCAGGATTCAACCTGTTCATGGAAAAAAAACTACTCTACATACAGGAATACATTAACACCCCTGACGACTTTTGGGAATTTTGTTTTTTAAGTTCTCTGCAGCATGTGAGCATTCAGAGACAAATACAACATTACTTGATTTTTTCTTTCTGTGTTGGAAATGATGTAGACAAATATAGATAGAGTTCAAATATTTGTGTAAAAATAGGAGCATTAGAGTCTGTTATAATACTGCAGTACGAGTTGTTTATAGGTGGCTAACTAAACTAAGTATATTTCTGTTTTAACAAGTACGCTAGCATGTGCATACACTCTAGGTTTACATACACACTCCAGTTGACTGTGTGCAAGATCACAGACTGTCAATGTACAGCATGCGCACTGTGATAGCTTCACCGATCCTATTGCAATGCATACTGGGATTGCCTTCTTTGAGAGTGATAGATGCGATGCTGCTTAAAATTTTGGCAAAAATGAGGTGTCTTAGGAGGCAGCATATTTGAGATGGGTTTGGAACAACTTTATTGTCAGAAACTTATGACGACTAAAAATGCTGTCTATGTAGTCACATGCGTTTTTGGAACGAAGCGTGTGCGTGTGTTTTGAGTAGGCTGAAATGGGATCAGTAATGGTATATGCCAAAGTTGTGTGTGTGTGTGTGTTTAGAGTAGATACACGCTGTGTGTTTAGTCTGCAGGGCTCAGAATTATCTGCCCTCCTGTAGTGAGCGAACTACAAGTGAATCTTCTGCTCTGAGCTTTGACTGCTATTGACTCAAATCAAACTCGGATTCTAAATGAATCCAGACCTCTCTGTATTATTTCTGTCCCTCTCTCGCTCCTTGGGGTACACCTAAGCATAAATACTTTCATTAATACGCTAAATTCTCCCCAAATACTGCAAAATGCTGGTTTGAATTACTTGTTTTAATTCCGTTCTTCTCTGAAGGGGGCAGATATAACGCAGGTCATGCTTATTTAGAGAGACTGCAAATGTGAAACCGATACACAAACGGGGGCCTTGAGACCTCTGCAAAACAAATACGAGTGGATTCAGATTGGCTGGCGCCAGAGGAAGTCAGGCCCCTGGGCACTTCCTAGTGGCTGGGAACCAGCGCTAGTGGCCATCTTGGCTCAGAGGCTGGCAGTTTCCTCTGGCCTATGTTCAGGAGAGTGGGCCTGCGTGCCACTACACCGCAGATCCGTCACGCTGCTTTAACGCTTTCTTATGTATTACTGGGGCTTATCAAAGCCATTCATTGTGCTGTGGGGGAATGCATATATGTGTGTGTCTGTGTTTAGAAAAGATGGAAAGTGAGATCAATCAGAAAAAAACTTTACAGATGATACTTTAAAGTAGTAATTATAAAAATTATGGAATTCAGTTAAAATTGCATTAAAGATATTGTGCTCTCATAAACCGCAAGCTCCAGCATATTGTTTTACAGGTGCAATATAGTTTTGATTCTATAGGTCTGCTTTTGTCATTTTTATAAAAAATACTGTTATCAAGAAAATCTTTAGTAATTTAATTTTTTTGACATTTCAAAGTAGTGAGTCATATATTTGAATGTAATACGTTACCAGAACTTGTCCTGTATCCAGTATCTGCTTTTCTAACCACAGATCTTTTAACTGATAAGAGCATATTTCATTCTTAAATATGATTTTTGTCATGCACAGATGTTTGAGCAAGTGGATATGGGGTCATTTCCTGGACATAGATAAAGGCAAATTTTGTTCTTTAAGTGTTGATTTATAGGTTTAAGTAGTTATTGGTTTAGGACTAAAGCCTAATATGTGTCTGGGAAGCTTTGCCTCAAGGTTAAAATGATGGCAGGAAGGGATTCAGATCTTGAGTGCTGTGGCCACTGCTGGAATCAAACCTGTGACCTCAAACCTGTGTAACCAGCCCAGACTCTTATCTGCTGAACCTACAAACAGAACATCAAAATATGAACACGTTTAAATAAACATGTTCATTTTGCTCATGCTATGGGCAATTTGTGTAAATTAATAGTTGCTTACAACATACATCACACACAGTTTGATGTTCTGATGGTCTTGGCACTTATTTGCTCTTTTCACTATAAATCTTCTCAAAATCCCCACTGAGAAGAAAACACAATCTCTGGGTCTTTCAAACTCCCCGCTGGCACACGCACGTACACAGATTTTTTTAATTAACAAACAAATTGTCTGAGATAAAAAACTTCTGGTATATGGAAAACAATTAAACCTTCAGAAATAGCTGTCAAGCACAAAATTCAAATTAAATTCCGACCTATTTTAAAGACTTAGAGGTGAGAACATTATGCCTCCAGGGTGTGTGGAGTAAATTCGTTACAAATCATTAACAAAGCTTTTTGTTCCGGCTTAACTGTGGGACAGGTGATTATCAGAAATGATCTCCATCAGCTGTATGCGAGCGTGTGAGTTGCTTTAGCCTTTCTATTTTTTTATAAGCATCAGTCTTTAGGTGATGATGAGACACCATATGTTCAAAGTTGTAATGAAATGATTCATTTCAAAACAGCTTCCCCGTGTCTGTTTATTCCCTGCCTCTCCCTCTTTCTTTCCAATCCTCCCTTCTTTCTTTCCAATATCCATCCTTTGGGGGCGGATGTGGACGGTTATTCATGGAGCAGAACACCGTTAAATTGGTTTGTAAATAATGCAATAACTGAGATTGCTCTCTCTCCTCCAAACAATGACAGTGGGAAGGAAGGAGAGTGAGAGATGAGAGGAGAAACCTTCTTTCAGGTTTGGGCAGCACCTGTATTCATTTGGAGATTTTGCAGAGGTAGATGGGTGATTTATCTGTAATCTACTGTACCGGCAGGAAGCTGCCGTGATTTGTGCCTGACAGGCTGATGAGGCTCTGACTCTAACCCCACCCCTAATCCTAACCTTATTGAGCCAGTGAGCCAGTGAGCCTGATCGGGGCACCTTGCATGTATCTGCCTGAACCGGAGACCCTTCGGGATATAGAGTGAGAAAAAGAGAGAGAGAGTTATTGGGCCGTTAGATGGGCAGATTTGAAGGGAGGGAGTATGGAAAGAGGGAGAGAGAGAGGGAGGACAGATGTTTATTTATGATGCTTATCTGTGCATTCCTGTGGTGCTGTGTGATGCTGGGAGTGGAGTGGGGGGGGTGAACATATCAGGGATTACATCATTGTGAGTTGCTCACACACACAAACCACACCATGGACATATCAAAAGGACGCACATACAGTCGCCCCAAAAGAATTTTGACATTTTACACACCTGAAAAAGTATGAATGTCATTGCGTTATATGCAAAATAAGAAATTATTGCCTTAAGCAAACACATGATGCTGAATTTGGTAGAGGTTGTGAAAAAAGTGCCCATAGGACTGTGTGAACTTTGAAACTAGGATCATATATTTGCACAAGCATTTATTCTTAAAGTAAATGATAATAATAAAGCAAAGACGTTATGTGGCTAAAAGGTCCAATTTTTTTGAGCCACTGCTCTACTTGTAAATCATCCTCTTTCTTTTTCTCTGGAATGTCTTTAGCGTTCCTTTGTTTCTCAGACATATTCTCCAGGTTTAATCATAAGTGACTCCCACCTTCTGCTTGGCCCAGGAAGCAAGCATCAAGTGGAAGTTACAGGTCAAACAGATTAACATTTTATTAAACGATAGCGAGGAGTTATTTATTTCTCGCCACCTCTCCGCCCCGCTTGAACCGATTTAAAAAATGGCTTATTTATATGATGCAACTTTGATTTCCTTTGTTCAGCATTCTCTCTCTCTCGCTCGCTCTCCTCGTGTCCTTGACGTCTCCTGACAGAGGCAGAGGGAGGGCCGGGTGAGGAGTGCAGTCCTCCAGGGGAACCTCCTCCAGGTGGCCCCCCACTCAGACGCACCCTCGCTGGGGCTGGTGCTTAATCAAGCCCCGGGTTTTGATCCCAGAGGGCCTGACTCGCCTGCTCTACACCATCTGTACCGAAGAGAAGCTAATAAAGTGCCTGTCCTCCTCTCTTCACTGTGCTATAATCCCCTTAGTATAGACAGGACGTTTAATGGTCTCTCTCTCTCTTACACACAACAACATGCATCACCTTTGCTACCGCCACTGACAAGGTTAATAAAAACATTGGAATTGTTGCAAAGTGTTTGTGCTGTTGGTGAAAGTCTACAAGTAAAGCGGTAATTGAGGACGGTGTCTTGGACACTAGCTATGTTCCAAAACCTACACAGTCCTCCATTTTAAAGAAATGTGGCAGATTCAATACAAGTTATTTAAAAATCAAGTTATTTAAAAAGTGAAGGGGTAGGTCAATTCGGTTAACTGTGATGACTGTTGGTCATTTCACATTTAAAGAGGTTAGCCAATCACAACAGAGGTCATTTACATAGAAGGCGTAAAGGCACAGTAGCAAATTCTAGTAAATGGTTGTATTGAAACAAATGATGACTTTAACATTGTAAATGGACTTGGCAAAATAAAAAAAGCTACACGAGTATAGAATATGACCCATTTAAATCATGTTATAGCTTCAGGGATTTTGAGAGCGTTTGTTGTTAATGTCTAAAAAAATAGACACATTAACTCATTTCTGTGGCTTAATTTCTGTCTCTTGCATCCTCTTCATCTCTTTCCCAGAAGCCTCTCTGTTTCGCTTACTTTCCATTTGTAGCCGTGTCTTTAATGAAAAGTCGGTAGGGGAGAGCAGAATAAATGGACACACAAGGAGAAAGCGAGGGGTGAAGTATGAAGAATAAAGAAGAATTGATAGTGGCAGCTGGCAAATCATACGTCTAAAGCCCTGGATTTAACAGTGAGTGGAAAAGAGGAATTCTATTGGAGCAACCTGTGGATTGAGTGTCCGTTAATGCCATTCCTTAATGCCTGTCAACAGAGAGAGAGAGGGAGAGAAATGAATGAGAAACGCTGGAGAGGAGGATGAGGTGATGAGATTTTGCAGTATGGTGAAATTGAAAATGTGTGGGAGAGCGAGAGAGAGGGAGGATGAGGGAAGGATGGATGGATAGGAGGAGTTGAGCAACGAGCGCTGTTGTTTGTCAAAAGGTTTTTCCCAGTACCTTGTTTCTCAATGCGGCGAATGCGAGCGGTGACCCCTGGTGACCTTTGACCTTTCAAAGGGATTAGCGGTGCAAAATATAGCCGGGGGCAAACTGACGCCACATCGCACAATATCATGCATACGGCCACACACACACACACACAAAACGCTTGCATTATTCAGTTTGAAATTAGATTCTTTGTTTTTTCTGAAGGGTTATGTTTAAGTTTGTTTTACTGAGTCTGAAAACATGATTAAAGTGTGTGTCTGTTAGCGTACTAGAGTATGTTTGTCTCATTTTCAAAGAGGAAACTTTGATATTTAGTCTTGGCCAAATAAACACAAAAGGAAACTCTCTCACACACTTTCACACAAGGGAAATGGAGTATTTGGCTTCTTACACCATTTCCTAACTAGGCACGACTCAACAAGTTTCCAGTGATAAGCAATTTATCTGTCTGCACTAAACACGAAACTGCTGTGAAACGTCACATCACAGTCAATCTGAATATATTTTATGTACACGTTAAAGTACAGTTATAATAGGTCGGATTTTAGACCAATAAGATTTCACTCTAGGTGGATTTGCTCGTCAAAAACCTTTGCACATTAGAAATAGGTGCTATTGTGTGTTACTTGATTATGTTATGTTGGCTAGGACACAGAGAGGTGCCGTTATGGCAAAAACATCAGAAATGGAGATCCACAACAATCTATGTGTGGTGTAGATCAGTTTTAAACATCATATGTTCACAGCCCCACCTCTCATACCAGTGGCTTACTGACCAGAAAATGCATCTTTTATTATCTCCACGTTATCGTTTTAAGGACCTCCACCTGCCAGACTGAAATATTACTGTGCTTAAAAGATTACATACCCTGTTTTCTCATAGTTTACATACCCCATTTTGTCCTATAGTTTACATGCCCTCTGGAAAATCTGTAAGACCGTATGCATTTTTAAAAAAGAGTGATAACTTATAAATAAGATCATAAAATGTGTTTATTTATTTATTTTTTATTTAGCACTGCCCCGGAGAAGCTGTATAACAGATATTTAAGTATATTGCACAGGACAAATAATAATTTACACAAATTTAAAAGTTACAAAAAAAAAGTTTACATAACTTTGGTTCTTAATATTGTGTGTTGCCTTCTTGAGCATTAAGGGCTGTTTTCAGAATTGTGTGATACTTCTGTGATAAAATGCATTAGTGGATTAATCAATGTGTTTTGCAACAAAGAAGCAAAAGTTACTCCCCCTTCTCTCACGCTAATCCACTCGGACATCCCATAACTCTTGTGCGCTGCCAGAGGCGGCGGTGTGGCGTCAGTCACGGTCAGGTCAGTGTGGTCTAAGCCAGCTGAAATTGACTCTGTCTGTCAAATCTGTAAACAGCACACAGCCTGAGGAACCAACTGAATCCTCTTAACACACATTAATGCTTCTTGAATCTGGTTTGGTTACCTGAGGTGGTTGAACAAAAAATGAGATTGATTCATCTGTTTATTCGATTTTTTTTAACTGTAAATTTTGCAGCCATGCATATGGGAGCGTTCTTAAAAGTGGACAAAGTGATGCATGGTTTGATCAAGAATTCATATTACGATTATTTTGTCAAATATTGTAATTTGATCATCTATATTATACAATTTCAGTTGCACCTGCTTGGGTTTTTCTGAGCAGTGAAACTAAAAGCCGCAGCAACTGGACTTTAATGTTATACATAAAATATCCTGCCACGTCGTCCTGTTTTAATAAGGAAAAATAATTAGCACAGGTTTGTCATCCCATTGAATAGATGAAATAACAACAGCTTACAGAGTGTCATTCATCCTGAAGGACGCCAGGTTTCTTTAAAAATGTGTTTTCAGAGTTTAATTCCAGCCAGCAGAAAGCAAGAACATGAGCTTTCTGACCTCATCCCCAGAAAGCAGGTTGCTGTGAAACTATCAGCCAGAGTTTCTAGCTGACAGTAAACAAGCACAAATAAAAGAGTGAGATTGAGTCTTGAGAGGGCTTTGTGTTATCGGCTGGCACTCCTCCTGTGACTGGCCAATATCGCTTTCTTTTTCTCATTTTTATACCATTTTTGAAGAGGATGATGGGCAGTGAGTCTAGTCTAATCCATTCCATACCATCCATACCAATTTCATCTAAGAAAATGTTGTTTTGTGCACACAAGAGTCTGTGTGTGATTCTGGAGCCGTCCGAAGTCAAACTCACGGCCCTTTTCCTCTTATTGTGTTTTTGCAGCCTGCTGACGCAGGACCAGCTGTATTTATTTTTTTTGGCAGATTTGGATTAAAAGAGGCGTAACTGGGACTGATCTCGGGTCAGTCTGGAATGGCCGTCTCTGTTTGCGGCCTTGAATGACGTTTCATGATGACAGACTTGGAAAATTAGAGGAGGGAAAATGTTTTACAGTAATATTTAAACGAGCATAAATGCAGAGCATCTGAATGAACCCAGTGTAATTTTGTTTGTGTGGGATGATGCTAGGAAATAATACTTGTGATTTCCTGTAGGAAATCATGTCACTGTCTTTACAAAATGAGAAGAAAGTCATAAACACAATGTAATTGTGGGAATCTGATATGAGCTCTCAGCGATGCTCATTTGTCTGGTGCTGCGTAACAAGGACCCGATAAGAAACAAGACATCATTCAGTTATTTATAAAGATCAAGAGAAAACGGAAGCGTTTTTTCCTTTTATCACTTAGAGAGGCTTTTAGTAGCTCGTCCGCATTTCCGTCAGGCACTCCCCCCCCCCATTTCCCTCTGACTCTTCCTGCCCCAGCTTCCTTCTCTCCCACGGTAGCGCTCACCCGGGTAATCATGGGTAATCTGTCCCTGCCCTTTTTATCTCCTGTCATTTTTTTCTGATAGGAACTTTTCTCCCTCCTTTCAACCGCCTGTATGCAATCAGAATTGAACCCTGATAGAAATGAAATGATGATGAAATGAAATAGGATTGCCAAACAAGCCATAGGACGATGTCATGCCATGCACATTGACTTCAGGTATGGCTCCTTCCCCTTTATCTCAACCCAGTTCTGCCTTCAGAACTTTTAAAAGTAACCCACGCAGATAAACGTTCTGTGTGTGGATTCATACGTCAGCATTATGATTTATACACTTTGCAGTGTGTTTTGGAAGCTTTCCTCATTTTGTTGCACTCTCTCACTGTTTTGAGTGCAGGAATGCATTTTTTGTAAATACACCTTCTTTTTACATTTTATTTATGACCTGCAGTGTCAGTATTTAAGTGCAAAAGAAGTTACCAGCAGTTTTGGGGCAGTCAGTCAACAAAACTTAATAAAAAACTTAATAAAATAAACAAGCTTAAATGCCAAGGTTAAAAACTTACACCTTTGGAGTAATTTTGTGTTTAGTGTATTTAGTGTATTATTTTTCCAACCAAGATTAGACCTAAATTGCTCTGAGAAAATAACCCTTCTTCATATCTTCAGAAACATCAAAATAAAAATTGTGATTATTATAATAATTTTGTGGTGCTGTGATTTGCTTCCCCACACAGTCAGTCTGGCCAAAATGTCATTTCCTGTCAAATATAGACACAGTATTTAACCCACCATGCCCAGCCTACATCAGCTGTGCTGCTTGTAATTACACTGCTAGTCTTTGAGGGGTTGTTCATTTCCTGTAAGTCCACTGATTGGGGAATAGAATGATGAAAACT
>JAZGTJ010004045.1:0-32496 GCA_036877575.1 Botia almorhae
AGATTGAGAGATATATAGATTGAGAGATATATAGATTGAGAGATATATAGATTGACAGATATATAGATTGAGAGATATATAGATTGAGAGATATATAGATTGACAGATATATAGATTGACAGATATATAGATTGACAGATATATAGATTGACAGATATATAGATTGAGAGATATATAGATTGACAGATATATAGATTGACAGATATATAGATTGACAGATAAACAGAAAGACAGACTGATTCTTTATCGTTATTATTCCTAGAATTAGCAAAAGTGTTTTCTTGGCATTTTATCACCCGGTTTTTTACAGCATCACCAGGAAATGCTCTTAAACAGTAATGAAGGAATTCTTCTCTATTCTGGGCTCTTACTGTCTGCTCTTATCATTATTTGGTGCGATATCCATTTCCAAACCACTTCTTAAATAGAACTGAAATTGTCTAATGACAGAAATAAATATGTTGTGCAAACACACGTGCAAAATGTCACTGTGACATGTGAACTTGTCAAGCTGCTACACAACTAAGCCAAAACGTTGTGTTACGCTAACTCTGTAGCAGAGCTTATCCAAACAACTATTATAAAATTACAATCCATAACCCAAACACGGAAAACTGCAGTTTAAACAAACACTGCGTCACACAGAGGCCGGGGCGAATGCTCGGCACAACCGCTCCTTTATGGAGGACAGAAAATAGAGGATAAATGCCATCTGACATCATAATAACAAGATGTATAAGGCAATAACTGCTTCGCTTCATGCAGGTTGTTCACCCCACGCTCCACGCGCACAGCAAAACAAACAACAGCCTGGAACTGTGGCTCTTAGACTGAGCCGCTGTGACTCTGTTTAATCAGATCGCACAATACGGCGGGTTCACATGTTTCATGAGAAAAGAAACTCAAGAATGTGGCAGTAATTACAAGCTTAACGAGCTCATCCAGTCTAGTTTCCTGAATATATGAGGCAAATAATATAAATGCAGTCAATTCAATTAAAGTTATATACTAGTCATCTGTAATAAGGTGCAAATGCAAGCGTGATTTTTGGGTTGCATGGTAAGATGCATTGCCCTCTTAGGTCTTAAAGGGTTTAACTCAAAGAGCAGCGGCGGATTATTTACAGTATTTGGAAACCGTTTGCATTGCTAGCTTAGAGACCTAAGCTGCAGCTCTTAATGAGTGGCTCAAGGCATTTAAACAGTAAATATGCAGTTTACATTGGGGCTTGAACTGCTTGTCAGAACTGCTGATTAACAAACCCTGTAGTAAAAGGACTTTGTCTCTCCAAAACTTCAAACTCGTTTACGTTCTATTGGTGAGTTTAAATTACATTGGTCACATCCACACAGGAATAAAATGACCTTTGTATTCTCCTAAAAACGTTTAGAATATATTTTCTCTCGACGGATAAAACTTAAAACGCATCTAAAGGAAGTTTAACACGGTCTAAACAATCAATCAGCTGTCACAACACCTGAATTTGGATAATTCATCTTAAAAGTTAAACCTAATACACTACATGTGTGCTACATGCTTACAGAAGAAATAAATGTACTTTAATTCCATTCCCTTTAATTCTACTGTTTCGAATTGTATTCATTTTGAATCTGTTTAATGCTGAACGTTACAGCTCATGTATTGAATTAGCGGAGAGCGATGCGTTTATCATGACCTGAGTTAAGTCAGCTGTTCAATCAGACGGACAGACGGAAAGCAGGTCGCACTTGTACGTGGCCGGTGCCCTTGCTGACTGCCAGGAGTGGAACCAGCCCCTCTCTGAGGAGAACAAAGAACATGATTCAAAGGACAAACCATCAACCCCTCCTGATTCCATTCAAGACACGCCCTCTCTTTTTTCTTTCTTTCGCTGTCCCTGATCTCTGATCAGACCCCAGGGTACACGTTCTCTTTGCAACAGTGACATCACTCGACCACTCCATAAAACATGCATTACAGTCACAAAATACTGACGCATAATATCAGTGTGTTATTTCCATGATTTCTATCGGACATACAAATTAAAAGATCACTCCGCATTGTGTTGAGTGCTTTGGTTTGAACGTACATGACATGGTAATACTTCAGCTATTGTGCAAAATAAAGCTTTTGGTCTGTGTTAGGTGTCCGTTAATTTTCACGTCGTACACAATTTTCCAGCTGGTTTGTTAGAAAAGAGGCTTTGAACCTTTACACACTGCAGGACCTCCCAGTCAGCCTCGCAGCCAACCCAGTGACCCCAGCCTAAAAACAGCTAGATCTTAATAATCTTCATTTAAAACATGACCTGACACCACCACATCACGTAATGCTTTACCGCAGTACTTGTAAAGTTTGAAATTAGTTCACATTTCACTTTGATTATAAGTGGAAAAACCACACCATCAAACAAACAAACAGGCCTCTTATCTACAAACTACAATAACATTAACAAGCACAGCAATTAAAAATACACCCTTCGAAACATTAACTAACAAACAAGAATTAAGAAGTACAATGAACTAAGTGTCAGCTGAGGATACCGACATAATCACGTAATCATTTAAATATCTGAAGGCTGTTTATTTTGTGCAGGAACACACATGCCAGTGCAGCTACACACATCTATGGAACATGGATGGAAAATTTGCATATTATAATGACACGTGACCCTCTAACCTATCACAACTTTGCAAACATATTGCATATAATCAGTGATTCACTTACTGACAATAGCCAAGCTATGTGAATATTCCAATAAGACTGCAGTGCATCATGGGAAACCGACTGCCTCTAGCTGACATCACTGAACGAAAAGCCGAAATACAATTTATTTTAGACAGAAATTTATTTGAGTAAACGTCGATGGCAAAGCAGAAAAGATTACAGGTTGTGTTCAATTAAAGACTACCAGTTATATCATGTTCTATACACACACCGAGTTATTTTCTTGCAGTGCTATTTTCTGGCATGTTTAAACAAGAAATGATATCGCTGTCAGCCCTGAAAATTACTGTTTGTGTTTTGTGTTTCATATTAACATAAGAGAGTTGTCTCTCTGACAGCAGGTATGCCTGAACCCCAGATCATGTGTTTCAAAGAGGATTATAGATATGCTGAGAGATATACAGCATGTTCATGTTGTCTTGTATGACAGATAAACCACACTGAATGAACAATGAGCCCCAGTAATAGTTGTGGTGTATGACAGGGATTACAAGTATTTAGAAGTATGTCACCTTTGATATGGAAAAATACTCAGACTGAAATTACAGTCAGGTTGGAGATTGGGTGACACTTCGTATTAAAAAATGGCTTCGAAGTGTACGTGTGCGCGCGGGGGGGGGGGGTCTGGTGGGGGCTTAGCTTATGAATATTAACAGATTTTGTGATGCACCAATCATTTGTTTATATCATTAAAATAGAACATTTTGGAAGTTTTTCCACACACAAAGAAACACACAGAAATCATCACATCGGATGTACATCACATTTGTCGGCGTCGTCTTTTGCTATTTTACTGTAACAAAAAGTGAAGGACAAGAAAGATCTCAGCTGCTACAACAGTCACGATGACGCCAGAGGCAAAACATTAAAACTAACAAACGCTACGGCCAGATCACCTCTTATACTACCCACTAACCAAACGAAAACTCCTCCTGAAGAACTAGAGATACTACCTGCTCTTCTTAACTAGTACAGCAGGGCACTAACACTAGCCAAAATCATGGGTTTGATTCCCTGGAAACACAAACTGATCAATTGTAATGCAAACCATGAATTGAAGCATCTGCCATATGCAACACTACAGACTTCCTCTGTATTAAACGCATTGTTGCCACAGACTGTTTGATAACAGGGCGAGTACAATCGGCCACAACATAATGTAGCATCACATTAAACGAAGTCTCTGGGGATCTGTGTCTCTTACTGAACGTGAACGTGACTTTTGTTTGTCCTTCAAAACTAAATCGTGGATCTTTAACGATTAAAGTAAACCCAGCTCGCCTAACAACCGCTGGTGTGATGCGAACCATTTTTGGTGAATGGAACAGGTTTAAGAGATTCCAACCCTATATTGCCCCTATTCACAGAGGTGTCCTGACCTCATTCAATGACCTGATCCCATGAGCTCATACTCTGTGTTCACTTGTGAGTTCTGCATGACTGCTGCTGCCCTAAGAGATGTAGGGAGGGGCTCTTCAGCTCAAAGCGAGGCTCCGTCCGTTCCCTCTTCCACACTGACCTCATTGTACCATTCACATTATCAGTGTGGTGTGAGAGAGTTGAGCCCTGTTGGACTAATCCCTTGACCCCCAGTGCATTAAAGTGACCGTTAGTGGACATGCAAGGTCGGCCTGTCACCCCAACCCCCCCTAAAACCGGACAGGGGGGGTGGGCAATGGTGGGGGTTGGACTGTGTAAATTTGTGTGGAGGGTTAATGGAGGCTGACATAAGCCACAGCATAGTTGATGACCAATGTGGGAGTCTGTAATAATGCTGGTTTTTAGGAGGAGCCGGCTTTGAGTAACTCACACAGCTCGAAATCACTCGCTAACCCCCTGTGAAAACAAGGAGCCTTCTTGTTTATTCACTCCCATTGCGCTGTGGAGTCTTTAAAGAGTGGAATTATTGCACTGAAAGCAAACGCACAGTATTTTAAGTCACACTGTTGTTCCACCTATTCTGTGAAAAGGTCTAAACCGATCAGGGGAAAGAACAGAGACCTTATGACCAGGTCCACGTGGAATCTGCACGCACAAAACATTTCTCTAACTTTCTCTAGATTCTATTTAAAATTGTTTACAGTAAATTAATTCTGCAGAATAACACAGTGTTTTTTTCTAAAATCAGCACAGAAAATGCAGAAAAGCCTGCAGATTGCATCTGTGCCCAAAATAACAGATGCATGTCACTGTCTATGGAATCTGAAATCTCTCGGCCTGCTCTGGGTTTGATCTCGTCTTCTGAGACACTTTATGTGGCGGGTAAGTGCTCCATAAAGTGTTTTCGCAATGCGAGGCTTCCTTTGCAGTGTGGTCATTGTTAACAACAGTAAACAGTTGGAAGCCCCTTTCAAAGGAGATTATATCAGGTCAGGTGCATTTGGAACTTGATTACCCTTGACATATGTTTGACCATTCTGTTACTGCTTTAGAGGCACGACTTATTAGACCCCCCTAAACATCACAAGCAAACAGACCTCCAGTTTGGCCAATGACTGCTGGGCTGATAGATCAGGCTGTGGCTTCATCTTCTGGAGACACGTGAGGATGCACGTGAATCCACAGCGGAAATGTCTGTTCCTCGTGATTAGTGCGACTGGCCCTTTAAAATGAAACCCTGTTCAAATTGTTAAAGATACACTTACAAAAACATACTGTGGTACAGTGATGTATCACTCTATGGTACAGCAATGGTTTGTTGATGTTTACCACAATAATAAATGAATGTACTAGGGTATCTTTGTTATACTTCAAGGGACTGTACTTCCAAAAATACAGTCATGGTAGTACCATGCTACACATTAGGTACTTTTTGATTATTTTTATAAGGTTACTAATCAAAACCCTTCGAACCCTCTAAGGAGAAAAAATATGGCGAAAGCTAAAATAAATGAGGACATAAAACGCACTTAAACTCAAGAGTCTGATTTGTTAGATAACGCAGACAGTCATTCATGAGAAGGCTTTAGAAGTCTTCAAGAGGCTCCATAGAGTAAACAGGACCTTGACATCACTTAACCAGCTGGACCAGGTGGACTTTTATGAAGGCTTAAAACCAAACCAATGTCACAGGTGTTTCACACACACACACACACACACACACACACACACATCTCCACACAGTTCTCTGTGTGGCACTATCTCTAGTGAATTAAAGGCCCAAGACTGTAGAACATACAGGGGACGTTTCTAAAGCACTGTATGAGGACATTTGGCTTTTTTGGTCAGAGCATGGGGCACCACACTTGTGTCTTATCTTATATCTAGAATATGACGCATGGGATCCTGGAACTGGAGCCAGAACCGCGTCTTCTTCTGAACTTGGTTGCACATTGAATCTTCAAACAAGATACGCCACTTTGGATTGTACTTCAGGGATTATCTTTCGGCCTGTATGATTAAAACAACAATAACAATCTGCAGACAGCTTCCAGCACTGAACATTACATCCATATGTTTTTCCTCAAAAACATCGACATATTTTTCTTCAAAAAGCCCTAGCAAAAAGCCTTAGCCCTAGCTGTCCCAGCTAACAATTTAAGGTTGCAAGAACGTTACCCTAAATATTTAAAAACGTCACCCTGAATATGTAAAAAATTTTATTTTGAATGTTCTCTGAATGTGTAAAATGTCCAGTTTTTTAAAGATTGTATTAACAATTGCTTGGTATTGCTTGGTTACAACAACTTTATTACATTTTTTTAATTCTGTAACATTTTTAAATTATTCCACTGACAACTTAAGAATAACGTTTTTGACGTGTAACATAACAGTAAAAACGTTCTGCATGAATGTTTTTGGTAACTTTGAGAGAACCTTAGCCAGCGTTCTGAGAACAGAAGCTGGGCATCATCTGGGATGCAAGCCTACGGTATATGTTCCTCAGGGTTACATCAAGACAAGGGAACCTACATCCAATACTGTATTTTTTTCATCAGAAGCCAGTGAGTCATTGCTTAAGGTGCCAGACATGGGCGTACAAGAGTAAAGACGACATAAATAACTTTTAAATACTGGTGTGTTCCATGTACGACACATACAAACTGAATCATCTTCAATGTGTGAAAAGGGACCCAAAGTAACAAACTCGACAAACCGCATAACCTAGTTAAAACTGTATTACCGCCACACAAGTGCAGTTAGGCTGCTAAGATGATCCCTAACAATTATCAGAGGCAGGTCTGCTAGTCTGTTAGCTACATTTTTAGGTTGATATGGGCATGGGTGTAGCTGCCTAGCAATTGTACTTCATTGCTTAATTATTATTTTGGAGAAGTTGTACCTCACTAGAGTTATAACTGAATATTAAAACGGAATACTCGTACTGTTATGCAATTACATTCACTCACAATGACAAAATTACGATTAAGACATTAAAAGTACAACACCTTTATTTTTGTCATTTTTAAAATACACCTTTAATTGCATAATGTTATTTTACTTGTCTATCTTAACAGCCAATCAAATCACATCTCCGTGTACTTCACTTTGCATTTATCTGAAACAGCCAATCAGCTACACAGACACAAACAGCACAGCTATGATCAATTGGCCTTTGTGAAAAGACATCTGATCAGTTACAAATTCACAACACAGAGAATTTGTCCGAAACCAAGGCAGTTGCCTTTTCTGTCGATGACTTAACAGACAACATTTTTATATGAAGGTACCTCCTAAGGAAACTGGTTTGGACAGGCTTTAAGGCACCATAACGTCTAACGATCTAGAACAAATTTTAGCGGGCCTCGGAGATAACAAAACATTATGTAATAACTACAACTCAGTGAAAATCGAATCAGTTGGACCAGAAGCTGAGAAAGAACATTTAGAGTATTTTAATTCTTTCAAATACTCTCACAGATACTCACACAATTGCTTTTATTTTCATTAAGTATACCAGTTCATAAATAATTACAGTGTGAATCAACCTTCCATTCAAAACCAGTTTAGATTTATTTTTAGATTTACCGTACCAGCTAATATCATGTACATCACCACAAAACATTTAATACATTATATTTATATAACATTATAATAGAGACACAATTAACAGTGAGTTTGTCATAAAGGAAATAATTTAAATTCTTCCATCATAACCATTATAATTAAACTGTTTAAAAGTTTTAAAAAGCAAAAACATTTCTTATTCATGCCTCGCGTGGGGCAAAAAGTGTACATTACACTCATGTGTACATTAGTCTTTTTTGTTTGCTTGACACAGTGTTTAATTTTCAGGGTCGCATGTGTGTTCGATACGGTCTTAACTCTCTCATCTGTTCGAGAATACACAGCTTGCATTGTGTGAAGCAGAAGAGAGGGAGGACTAAATCAAAGATTGCACAAGGAAACTATAAACTCTGAAAGGTCAACAAAGAAACAACAGAAGCATTCATGTCTGAGGAGCTAAACTTTATCACTGTAATATGTTGTACTTAAAATGGGTTTAAGTACATTTTCCAGTACGGCTTCTAAAGTGTTTCGCATTAAACGTCACAGGAAAGTTTAAAAACGTGATAATACTGAGGTACTGGCAATGTTTTCTGGCCTGGGAAAAACTGGGCTGCACTAGAAAAATAAGAAGTACAAAAATGTTAAATGCATTCAAGGAAAAGTTTCCCCAAACTCACCAAAACAGGGAAGCTATGAGTCAGCTGAATAAGTGTATCAAGGTGTGCCTTTTACAGATGCTAAAAATAGAAAAGAATTTCCCCCGTGGTTTTTCCCTTGTTCTTTTGATGACGCTAACACATGCTAAATGGTTTTCTGACAGGCCCGTGTACTTCTCTTCGTAATGAATTCTGTTCCTCTGTAACTTTATTATTAGGACGGAGAAACTGCTAAAAAAAAACGTGTGTCCAAACCTCCGAGACAACAGTAATCCTATTATTACGGAATTTCCTACAGTATTTAATTCTGCTGCCAACAAGTTTGAAACAAAATCGCTTTTTTCTCTCCCTTCCCCTGCCTGACTCCCAGAACTAATTACTGAATGTACGGTGAGCTATTATATTGCAAAAAAAAAGCCTGGCTGAAAGAACGTTTGTTCCTACTTACTCAGGGTTCAATTTTATCATACCATTAGAATGAATATGGTTAACGCAGAAGACAGACATTACTGTAAACAACACACATAATTAACGAACATTACCGTTTTATGCGAATCTTTTGTTTTGTCTTAATCAAACATTGTGTTTGTACTGACGTCTTACGTGCAAGAATATGAAATGAAATGTCTGTCATATAATAAAATAACATGTCATAGAAGATATTCATGTGTCTGTCAAGTATGTCCTACACTGTATAAAAACTTGAAGCTGGCAATCATATTAGGTTTTTATTCAAAATATCTCGACTGAATTTTAAATTATTTCGCTATGTTGTTTTGAGCAGATATTGCTGTTTTTGTCATGTCCCCCGCTGTATACATTAACATCAAACACTTGCAATTTATTAAAAAATATACCAGATGTCTTCCTCTCTCTAATCAAAATACTTTAAACATATGTTTTTGAAAAAACATTGTAATCATTTTAGAAGTTTTCCCTCAGCCCTAAATTTCACTGGCCTGGTCTTTTGTAACATCCCTGTAACGAACAAAAGCCAGTTTCCTAACAACATTCTGCAGGAAGTGATGTCGTTTTGGTGGAAAAACAACAGCAGAAATATCAGTATGAATCAGTCTCTAAAGCATTTCATTCTAGATCAAATAACCTGAAACCTAAATTAAAAATGTATAAAACATCAAAACGAACACGCTAATGCTCTAATGTAACGTCAGTTGCCTTGCCAAAAAATAGCGAGCTTTTGCTGTTTGTTTCTATTCGGTTCATTTTTCAGGCCACTGAGTAAATAGTTTGAATTAAATCAAGCTATACAAGTAATAAAATCAGGTGTGAATGAATAAAGTTGATGCATCTGAATGTCTGGTATAACTCTTTAAAATAAGTAGCGTTTGTGTTTGTTCGTTCGTTCACAGAGTCACAGAAGTATCGCGCAACAGGAATGACTTTTATTTCTTCCTGTTGTAACACAAAGATCTGTTCCACCAGCGAATCAAGCGCCAAAGCAATGACGTAATAAAGGCAGTAAAAGGTCTTGCGACCTTTTCAGAATGAGATATTCAGACCACTGCACACAAACAGAGGGGACAGTGGACGCACTGGGGCCTGTACTGCACGTCCTGCCAGAGTCACAAGATTAATCTGGCAAGCATACGGCAGCCAAAATAATGACTGCATGCCATCCTGGTCATTTACACACGGCGCCACTTGAAGACATGCTTTGCTTCTGTAAACTCAGACATGCTTAGCTTCTCTGACCCGAAAGTTACTGCCACTCGCTAGTCGAAAATCCAGATTTACGCTGACATTTAACAATCTTTCCCTTACGCTGTATAAAATTTGTAAACATCCATCGCCGTGTGCCAGATTGGCCGTCCCTCAGAAGGCTCTCCTGCTTTCAAAATCCCATCCTTCTTTATTTACCACTTTCTTTTATCTTTTGATCTTTCCTGTATATCCTTTTCCACGAGCTGCTTCAATTCAACCCGATTAAGAAGGCTGTCTTATGTACAGTCTCTATTGACTTGATAAATGACAGCTCAAAAGTTGAGGTTCTGACCCCGACTCTCTGTTTCCTCAGAGATGGGTCGGAACAGGGCTTCCCAAGGTGGTGAGGGTTTGCAAAGCCTTTCTTCTGTCTGGTTTCATGAAGGCGTATTCAATGATAACGCCATCAAAGTGACAGGAGCTTTTATGATAAGTGCGTCCCGCCCAGCGTTGAATAGATGGTCAGTGATAGCGACGCTCATTGTTAGCATGCCGGCGGAGTAGTGTATCCTATAGAGTGGGCGGAGCCTGGAAGACGCGGTGGTGAATAGACGTGTAGGGTGTCCGTGCCCTTTGGTGCCCTTCCAGGTGTGGGAAACGGGGGGCACAATGCACCTGCAGGGCCTTCGCATTAAACCGCAGTGTATTGCGTGCCAATATGTTGGACGTTTTCGCAGCCATCGTGTGAGACTGTGAGAGTCTTGTTTCATCTATCACATTGTCCGTGAATGGACCGAGAGATTCTACCTAATACGTTGACAAAGACGTACATACAAGCACACATCATTCAAAACCTGCCTGTATGCAGCAAGACAATGGGGCAGGCTTCTTAGATGCATGAGATACGGCCATACAAACACCAGCGCCGCATTGACACAGAGTCAAATGAGAATTAATCTCCGCCACATGTCCAGGACATTAAACTAGCACATCAATCATTGTGTTTTAGAAACATCTACCATGTCTGTTTTGCTTCTCCATTCTGCGAGGAATTCTACACAGTAATAAATGGCAGCATTCCTCAAAACAAGTTTTGACAAATTAAACTTGTAAGGTTACATAAGCATCAACACACATCATCCAATCAGCACGGAGCTTTAGAAGAATCTAAAGCACAATTTGTATTGGGAAATGTGTATCGCTAGTGAAGCCAGCAGGGTTTTTATCCAGCATAAAAACAGTATAGCTGTTACATGTACAGTGGCATTTTGGTGAAGGGCATAAGGAAAACCGATCCGTTTTACATCAGAGAAAGAGTGAAGCCCGCTAATCTAAGCCTTGTGCCAACCACAAAGCATTTGTTGTTCCAGTCCATCCTCCATGCTATACCCTTTCTCCCGGCCACCTCTGCCCGAATTTAACCTCAATGCAGTAAAAAAATGTCCCGTGGAGGGGTTTTCCTCAACACGACAGGGGTGATAACAGATTACAGAAGAGCAAACACTCTTTCACATTTACCAAGTTTTAGTCACGCCAAACCTTTCTGTTAGAAGAGAAGAAAATGAACAATCATTACAGACGATGTGCACAATTCTTTATAAAAGATCAAATGCCTGTGACAGATCTGCATATTTTTTTGCACCGACACGTTGAAATATAAACTAATCTTTGTCTTAAAGATCACAGTTCTTCCGAAAAAAAACATTTCTGTTGCGATTTACTCACTCTCATGTCGGTCGAAAACCCATATTGTATAATTTTCCTCAACATTCCACAGAATTCCACCAAAAAAATCCTCATTTGTTTAAAAAAAACTGAGGTTGTGAGTCGCTAAAATCTCCTTTTGTGTAGAAAAACCATTGTTTTGGATTTTTTTTTTTGGTGAACAGCCCCTTTAAGTACAAATTAACAGGATAGGATTAACAATGTTAGATAGTGGGCTGCTGTATCGTATCAAGCACAACAACATGGATATGTAGACATTGCGGATTAACAAAAGTAAGCGTGTCATTACCATGACTAAGTGCTTTTTCCAGAAACGGAAGACATCCGTTCAAAAACATGCAGATTTGCTGTATTTATAGTCCTATGCTGAACTTCTCTTACATAACCCTTCCTGGCCCATTTACAGATGTACAAGAAAACATCAATTTTGGTCGCATTGCGGGGATTACCATTTTCCTTTGCATCTCCTAAACGTTTGTGCAACTTCTTTATCTCTGTTTTTAGACTCAAGGCCGGGTAATTGGTCTCTTGTGAAAAGTCGAGCAGATTGATGGATTTAAACAGCATCTTTGGATGTAATGTCAGGATCCATCATTTCCTAAACACTGGATGTTGAAAACAAACAAATGTCCATGCTCTGAAGCAAAAGATGGTGAGGATTTACAAAACCATCTGTTGGACAAAAGCTAATATGGACTTAAGATATTCTTTTATCCACAGGTGGGAATCTGCAGGGGTGAACGAGGAAATGAAGGATTGACAAATTGTAAATTAAGATTATGGCCATAAAGATGAACACAGTCAAAACAAAGACAAATATTATGCATTGGTAATTAATTCCTATTGCATTCTGAGACAAGAGAGTAACTTTAAATTTAGTAAATGTTTACATTTGTATGATATGGATAAACATATAATGGAAGAAGTGTGTTTTTAATGACACAGAGCGAAAGCTCAACGGCTTGACTCATTTTAACCATCATGGGGTATACGCGGTAACACAGCCCAACCCTAACCCAATGTTGATGCGTACACTGTCTACCCCATGGAAACACAGTAAAGGTGGAGCTCAGTTCTATAAATGACATGTACTGCCAAAGGGTTTGTTGTAAAAGATGAAGGGGCTGCGGTGGGCCATTAAACGTAAACATTCAACCTGAAACTGTCAGTGGATTCTGTTTCAGGAAGCACAAATCAAATAACCCGGTATATCCTCAACACAAAAGTGGTTCCACAAACGTCCCCTCTAACCAAACATTCTGACCCGCATCTGTAATACTCAACACTGCTCATCATTACACAGTGATCAGTTCACTTACAAGTATCACAGTTAAGTACAACTGTGATCCTTAGGGACCGATTTAATATTTGAATTAAACCGTCGTGTGAAAAACAATCGTCTCATAGAGGAACTTGTCGGTCACTTTTCCTCGAAAACAATCAAATCCCGGAATCCCGAAAGAGCTCGGATAAAATGTAAAAAAAAAGTCTAGACAGTAAATCTCATCCCAGAAAAGCAACATACAAATGGATATTAATGGATTAATTCGGTTTTGTGTATCCCATGCTACAGCTCTTTATGCCTAACAGGAGGGGGGGAAATACTCTTACGAGATTAATAGCTGCAACTTTAAGCTATTAAAATCTTATCTTCAATGAATCATTTAGAGAAGTCCTGGAATTTATTCATGCCCAATAAGGGGGTTAAATCCCAATTAGCAGCCTCTGCCTCCATCAGATAGGAGTCAGTCTGCCATGAAGGCACCGTGTGCAGATCTGAAGTCTCCTGCGGTTTTCTTGATTACCTCGTGTCCTCTCGGAAACTGACGGATATCCTGTTGCCTTTCAGCAGACCACAGCTTTCTCTCCATAACCAACGTTGACAGATACCATTTTTCTTTTAAAGCCTACAGTCTTAAAACCCAGTTTCCATAAACACAGTGAATTGCTTACGTTCAGTGTACTGGGTTTAGCTATTTAGAATACTTTGTACCAATTAAAAACATCAAAGTCAAATGTGAAACATATAACTCGGGGAAATGAATGCATATGTTGCCCAGAACCACATGTGTTACTTCCAATGATCATCTGCTCACGTCTGTCTTTTTATCTCCCAAATGTGACTCTGTTTCCTTCTTCGGAAGTCCTCTGATTGGTTAATTACTGGCAGACACATCAACAAACCTGACGAGCTACTTTACTGTTTGAATTTATGGAGCTTACTGCGTTTACAGTAGACCAGACCAAAGCAAATCTAATCAAATCTTGACAAAGAATCCAGCTGTATTATTTGTCATTAAATTACAATAGCAATTAAAGGGAGGCTAGGCAATTTCGGAGAGGATAGCGAGCTAGCTTTGAAAGCTCGGTTTAAAACGATGTCTAAAGCCACGCCTTCTTCAATAGTGCAGGGTGGTATGCAAATACATAGTCTTACAGGCAATTAAGACATCCTATCATTGCATTCAGACTGAACACAATGATTGGATGAACAATATATACGCCCTTGCGCCTTCACATTATACCACTCAGTGATTGCTATCAGGATGTGACGAGACTTTCATCCATCACAACGTAAAATGCTTCAGAAAAATATCTGCCTTTAATATACAATCAATATACGTGTAGAAAGAGATGTTGGAACATGAATTTGGAGGTCAATACGGTATAAATCCAGACATTTGAGGTAAGGAAGCTGATCGTGTGGAAACATGAGTACAAATTTGAGATGCTGCCAACTATTCGTGAGCGGCAGATGTGTTTTGCGGTCGTGTCATAATCACGGGTCGCCTTGCTGAAGCCCCTTGATGGTGACATACAGAAGTTAATCACCATTCAGGGCAAGAAGGCAAACAGTTTCAGCTCGGTAATGACTAATGAAAATAAAGGTATACAACATACACTCAAAGCTAAACAAGAACCTAAAGGTGTACAGGAACTGTCTGGTGAGGGACATCATGACTGCCTGATCTCCAGAGTTCAGCTGCAGATTTTAAGAAAAGTTCCGAAATCACTTATTATAAATGCTAAACGTTTTCTGGAAATAAAGAGTTTGTTGCTGCAGAGCTTCAGTATATAAACCCTATATAGGGCACATTACTCTGAAGTGCCCTACATCTCACAGAACAACTGTATGGGAGCCAAGTTATTATTTTTACCTATTATGAATGCAAAATAATAATATTTTGAGAGTTTTTACATCGTGTTAAGCTCCAGATCTTTCTATAGCACAAAATGGACTATGTTCTATTCACAATTTTTTAGAAAACGTCATAACCAAGTGGCTTGTCTTTATAAACCTTTAAATCATTAATGACACAAAGAAGCAGATTTTTAGAAAACGATGTCTATTTGAGTACACATAAAAAAGCAGAAAATATCGGAGTAAAAACTTTTGACTAACCCATGTCACTCAAACTTAGGTCAGCTGTTACCAGGGACAGTTGTGGCCTAATGGTTAGAGAGTCAGACCCAGGTTCGCAGGTTCAATTCGCAATGCTGACAGGAAACAACTGAGCGAGGCACCTTTCCCCCAGTTCCTGCAGTGATAGTCGCCCGCTGCTAGGTTGTGTGTGTTCACTAACTAGTCACCGGTATGGGTTAAATGCAGAGGTCACATTTCAACTATGAGTTACCATAACCTGACAAACACATCACTTTCACAGATCAAGAAAATTCATAACCAAATGACTTGTCTTAACAAACCTATCATGAATATAAAAGCAGCTGATTTTCAGAAGGTTCAGAACATTTGAATGTATTTATTGCTTTGCACATTGTAACCGGCTTTCATTTCATGCATTTTAAATGTCATGGAATAAATGTCAGTACAGAGCAAAATTAACTACGTCCCATATAAAACTATGTCCCATATAAAATCTCTCTAGTGTTTGGACCATGATCCAAAAACAGACCGTCAGCCACTGCAATGCAGGGAGTTTCTGTGAGCTGCACGTACCAGAAACTTTTGTCTGAAACTCTCGCTCTAACCTCAAGCTGAAAAAGATCTACATAATCAAGAAGCTATTCCATGGGCAAGAAAAGGATAAGGCAAGCAAACACAAGCATGCACTCTCTTGGCTTTGACTTTGATTCTGATTGTGTGAGCTGTTTTTGGGTGGTAGACAGATAATGCTTACATTGTTGGGGAAAGATTCATCAGTCATGCTTAAAAAATTGAGTGAATTGTTGCCACAGTGAGGTAACTGAAGTTGGGACAGTATCATAGAAACGCAAGGGGATTTTCTGAACCATCCTCAGAGCATAATAAAGATTTTTTTTCAGAAACATTTCTTGTTATGCTGGTTAAAAGTCTCTAGGTCGCTTTGAAGGAGTCTGAAAAATCATCATTCTCCGAGCCCACCTAAAATGTTTGTCTTTGCACTGCGTTCAAGCAAAACAAAACTATTAAAAAAAGGTGATTACTGCATCTCCCAAAAAGTGGGAGGGACAAACGGCAACACGTGATTTTAATGGTGGCCACACCCTCATGCTCTCTACATGCCAATCACACACGGTCTGATGACACAATATCTCACATTACCTAAACAGTGACACTTTCAGTACCAAGACATGCTGAAACGTGCAAGACATGAACACACGCGCACATGCACACACACGAGCAAGGACACACATGCTTTGACATGTTCCAGATGTGTCAGCATTAAATTACATCACTGACATGTAGCCTGTGACCTTTCAAAGGACTTAGCTGTTCTAGCTAGCTGCGCAGGTTTCATCAAAGTTATATGAGCGTTGGCATGAAACGTGATATGCACCAAAACGTGGGCTCTGAACGCTCCTGTCAACGGCTCATTCGCTCCGCGCCGCTCATTGTTGGGTTTGGTCCTTTCTTCATCGCTCTTTTTCAATCATTTGCAGACAATGACCCGTCCAAGGGGGTTGTTCTTTACTGGATATAAGTTTATCTAAGACCCATCAGTCAAAAACGAACTCAAAAGGAGCTCAGATCAAGCGTTAAGCCTTAGCGTCACGCGGATTCTGTGGTGGATTCACCTCTTTACACTCCACTGGAGCTGCTGCTGGTGGGTGAAGGCTAGCATCCCAACTAGCAGCGAACGTTCTCAGAACACTGGCTAAAAGTTATGTTCACTAAAAGTTTCCTCAAAGTTATCAAAAAACATTTGTGCAGGAATGTTAGTAGAACTTTTTTACCATCACATATCATAATTAATAATAATAATTGAATGATCAAAATCATTATTCTCAAGTTGTTAGCGGAAAGTTTTAAAAACGTTACAGAATTAAGAAAGTTGGAATACTATGACAAAGCAATAATGATTTACATGAACAATTTTGAACATTCCTAGAACTTTCAAAATAACATTTTTAACATTTTTGTTACTTAATGGAAACGTTGGGAAAACATTATTACATCCATCAGTCAAAAACAAACCTGAAAGAAGCTCAGATCAAGCGTTAAGACAACATCAAACAGAATGTGGTGGATTCACCTCTTTACCCTCCGCTGGAGTTAGCGCTAACGGTTTAAAGGCTAGCACTCATGGGTTAAGCACGTGTTGACTACTTAGGCCTGAGGAGTTCGGCTTTTTCACGTGCAGAAACTGAAATTTGCTGGTCTTTTGTTACTCGCTCACCTGTCACAAAGACAGCACGACTACTTCTGAAGCAAACAAATCAAAGAGAAACACGGTTATCTGAGGTTATCTGCTCTAAGAGGAGCAATAGCGCCGTGGAACAAAAACACTACAGGTATGCACACGCATAAACATACAGCAGCAGGGACACAAGCTGAAATGCAAGAAAAATAGTGTGAGGAATTCTAGCGTGCTGCACAAAGTCTTGTAACGCCTCTGGCTGAGCAGTTTTGTGTGTCAAACAAGTTTAATGGGTAATTTTCGTTCACATTTTTTCGTGTAGCTGTGTTCTGAGGTGAAGTACACAATTTCTGCTCCACTAGCATCGCCAAATGGAAATGTGAAAACAATGGGTTCCTTCAAAAGGTTTCCCAAACACTTCCTCCCATTTGCCATTGGCTGAACAGACTCGTAGTCCCGCCCCAAACTAACTCACACTCACACTGGCTGCTCTGGATGTTTACAATACAGCTATATTTTAATATTGCATCACAGAACCAAGGTGGCTAACTTTGCAGGAAAATAAATATATAAATAGGGTAGTTATAGTTGTTAATGGGATATGATGTTATTTAAAATCGTAAAAATGGCACACTTCATCTTTAAGAAGCTGATGCTTTAGGTCTTAAGATGTCCCCTGGATTCCATTACACTGCTATACACTTAAACACACATCTAAAATCAAGCAATTATTTTCCAAAACAGCTTCTTCCTTTGAACTACAAATAGAACAAGTCGTGTAATCATAAAGCCATCAGCTTTAGTTGGCAACTTTAAATAAAAGGAAACAGTATAAACAACATCATGCTTAGGTATAAATTCATCTTTTGATTTTTGGAACCTCAGACAGTTAATCCTAAACCCCCTCATTTCCTTCTTCTAAGGAACGCAAAAGAAGATACTTTGAGGTACACTAGAAAAAAAACGATATTGTATGGACACAAAACCATCAAGACATTCTCAAAATATCGTTTTTTGTGTCAGGTTTGGAATGAAATGAGGGTGAGTATTTGTGTGAACTATTCTCCATTGACATGTCAGCTTTTAAATGTCAATTAAACAAACACACACACAAATAAGCCCAGACCCAATTTTATATTGAAAATGCAGAAAACCAATGCTGCTGTTGTATTGGGCTAAGTAGATCACTCGGGGGACATGGAGAGACACAACTGTTTGTTTTAACAGGGCAGCATTTGGCTCTCAACGGGACTGCTTTTTTTGACATGTGAGCAGGGTGTCAGACATTAAATATTTAACAGCTCTGAGGCCATTTGCACTCGGCGTTTGACAGTGTTGCAGGTCCTGCTGTGGACGTCTGCTCTCAGTGCTGACTGTGGTGAGCCGTCAGTCTCAGCTTCTGGTAGCAGGACACAGTGAGGGTTCTGCTCACAACCTCACACTGACCCCCTCCCCCAAGCTGACAATTTTAGGTTTCCTGAGAAAGAATGAGTAAGAGTGTTTCCTGAACGTTTCCATTAAGTAATAAAAATGTTAAAAATGGTATTTTGAATGTTCTAGAAATGTTCAAAATGTCTTTTTTAGACACTGTATTAACGAAGCTTCATTCTAAAAAATGTTTTTAAATTCTGTAATAATTTTTTAAACATTCCACTAACAATTTAAGAAACTTTAAGTTGATACACGCTTTATAATGTTAAATAAGTATTACTTACATTACTGCGAAAAGAACGTTCTCTTTTAGAAAACGTCAATCAATGTTCTGAGAACGTTCCCTGTAAGCTGGGAAGTGTGAAAGATTATTATGACTAATTATGAATACAAGGTCCTCCGACCTCCAAAAACACTTTGTGTGGTTCAATTCTATGTTCTATTAGTTTGCTCTAACACACACTAGGCAATAATACAGTGTGTTATTTGTGTTATTAGTGACAAATCAATTCCCATTGGTCAAACAAACACCTAGTCCTGCACCAAAATCACCCCTATTGGTTAAGCCTCTGTTGCCATGTCGGGTCTCTCAGACAAACAGAGCACCACAGTGTTTACACTTTGCAACAGATGAAGGACTTACGTAAAGTTGTCTGTGAATATTACACTGTCATAGGTGAAAGTATTTTTAAAAAAAATCATTTTTAACAAGATAACAGGTCTGGCACAGAGCCAGTTTAAAACTGAAGAGGTAAAGCCCCAAGTCAATAGCATATTAATCTTATCATGATTCCACATATTGTTAAGGGTTCAACATGATGATGTGTTGAAACGTGTTCGTTCTGGCATGTGCTTTGAAACGTACGTCTCATTTACCTTCATAAACATACTGTACACTACAAAACTTTGTGTCATCATAGACAAATAACACACTTCTTGCTTCAGCGTTCGGTTAAACATAATACAGTCATGATTAATCTGAATTTGATGATTGTTGATTTAGATTTGATCTAGTTTCATGGGTATGAAATGCCAAAATGCTTTTTTCCAAATACAGATTCAGATTATAAAAAATTATATTAACAACAAAGACATTCAATTGTATATGACTTAAGGAACACATTTCTTTTGGTAACACAAATCTACAACAAGTTTTGCCAGTCAGAATGACCACTACAAGGTATGATTACAATTTTAGTGGGCAATAAGGTTACAAGGACCATTTAAAGCCAGAGCAGATTAACAGTCTTGTTTTTGAACCATCTAAATCAACTTCTGGTACATTTGTTGGTGATTAAATAAACAGGAGTGACACACCGAAGATACACAACAGCACAATTCTCATTAGCTCAGAAACGTGCAGAACAACCCTCTCAAAAGCAATATATCAGCCTGCTGCACGTGTACATCATAAGGCTTACAGCCATTTTCTCAACATCTGCAGTGTACTGGTGCAGGTTATGTTCCAGTTTGGGGGGTGTTTACGGTGTCAATAAAGCTAGTTAAACAGGCAAGTAGACTTCCCAGCATTCCAACATAAAACCAAGCAGCAGACAAAGGAACATCGCAATTGTGGTGTCTACAAATGGTTGTGACGTACCCAAGGCTTTGAAGTTGTTTCCTGCTCTTAGGCAGTTCCCCTTCTGAAAGGCAATTTGGGTTTCAGTCCAACAGGTCCTAGTTCTTTCTAAGCTCTCTCTACCGCTCTCTCTCTCTCCCTTCCTCACTTCTCGCCCACCCCCTTCAAATTACTGTAAAGGTAATCCACAGCTCTCTAAAAATGAGCCAGATCACCAATTTGATCAGATTGTTTGATAATCGCAGGGATTGGTTTTCAAAAATGTGCATTTTTGCAGGCCACTGGCAACCTTTCCTGCTCCTCAGTTACTGGAAATACAACAACTTGAAACCATTTTAAAATGTTTGACCCAATTACAGCTCGTACAGGGCAAGCCATCTGGTATATTCGAGTGTATATAAACAGCCGAAACCTGGGTCTTGCAACGTACTCATTACAATGCCGCAGCAAAATGGCCTGTTTATGATTGTTTTCTGTTCGTTTACATCTTAATAAAACGTGGATGTATCGTTTCAGGCTGAAAACATCTGCAGAGAGAGTTCGTAATCAGGAGAAAACAAAAATACAGATCCGTTATCACAACAATTATTAAAAATGTACTTCATATGACTGTGTACTTCATATGACTGTACATTTAGAGCAATACGGAGACAGAGTGTGCCAAGACAGAATAAAAACTGATGAAAGAAATGAATACAGAAACTAGGTAGCAGGGACCATGATTACACGGTAAGCCTCTTTTGTGGTTGTCTTTAATAGTTTGAACTGTATGGTTCATTGTCACAGGGTGTAACAGAGAGAAAGGACAGAACAGCACATGCTGTTCCTACAGACGTTAGTACAATTACGCTCTCACCACACGTTTAAATAGCAAAGGCTCATTTAATGATTGTATGATCTTTCAATTAAGCAACTGGTGATTTGAAGCTACAGAACCTGAATTAGTACGTTCCAGTGTTTCCTACAGAAAACGCGTCTCTTTATCATCATGACGACAAATACTGAAGATTCTGTGTACTGCTGATACTGAAGTTTCACAAACCTAAACACACCAAAAACACAGTTATTGCAAAGAGTCAAAAAAGCAAAGATTGACAATTAATCCTTTCCAGACACCTTGTTATGCTGGTTCACATAAATATATTTACCTAAATACATATCTTCTGTGGAACGCACAGGACCAACGTTCATCCAATCGTTACATTCGGTCCGAATGCAACGACTGGATATTCGACTTGCCCGTCAAACTATGCATTTGCATACCTTCACGTACTATTGGAGAAGGCGTGGCTTTGAAGAGCCAAAAAAATGTAGCAATATGCTCTTCACCAAAGAGTAAACTTTTGGTGAATGGAACGGTGAATTTTCTATTCTTTACCTCACCTCACAGATGAAACACTGTTTACATAAGAGACGATACACTTCAGACAGTTGCCCTGTTATCTTTCAACATACCCTCTGACGTTCAGTTTTGCTATAATGTGCAGGAGAGTAGCCAGAGGGTGAGCTACACAGATTTGTCACAGCACATTAAATGGCATCAAAAACATCATTTATTATTCCAATTTCACACTGACAATGACACAAAGCTGAAACTTTCAAAAACAACAAGCATGAAGCTATTACAATTCTAGGTTTTGGTTTAATTTGGCTTAGGGTCTCCGTAAACGACGCATTGTGTTTTAATGGCAGCTGCTTAGTCTGATAAGAGCAGAGAGAAAAGAGGGATGAAGGGTAACTGCAGTGGGTGGACAGGGGCCGGGCGAGCGTACGAGGGCCTCAGCTGCCCGGGTGTCAGGGTTAGTGGGACTTGGAGGCAGAGAGATAATCAGCTTTATTAGTGCTGCTAAAACCAATTTAGGAGCAGACTCTGGGGATCAGACGGGCCAGCTGTCTCCAGCACCCCCACTTACTTCCCTGTTTAAGTTCATTCAGGAGGATGGGGGCAAAACACAACCAAAACAACAGGTATAATAATTAAATTAAAGCTGCAATCTGTAACTTTATTAGGGTTAAAAAAACAAAACAAAACAAAGCAAAAAGAGTTATTGAGCAAGTACATGACAGGTAAGAGTTTAGCGTTCAGCTCCTTCACTTACCCCGATTTTCAACGTTACGTTTATAATAATGATTTATAATTTGAGCTGTCAGGGTCTGATTTCCCGGAATTGACAGTTTTTCTTTAGTTGACTTTAACATGGGTAATGAAAAGTATGTGAAGTAACCTGCAGTTTTATGTTTCAAACAGAGGTGGCGGTAGAGAGGCGAACGTTACGGATTGCAGCTTTACGAATTCCTCATACGAATAGTTATACAGTTATTATGTAAACAGGACCGAAATACTGATAATTTTGTATATGAACAAACAATGACCAAAGCACAACTGTGACATTTAACAGCATAACTTTGGCGGTGTCTCTATGGAGATATTTTAGAACACTATAAGATGTCCTTTTAAAGCATGTAGAGAGAATAGATGCATAATTATGGCCAAACACCTCGACTGCTCCATTTTAACAGTGAGTGCGATGACATCACAGCATTTCCTGGAGTACCGTCTGCCTTCTAATAACAGTGTAAAGGAAAGCACGATGAGCAGACAGGGGAGGTGAACTCAGATTGAGGCCATACTTGTCTTAGAAAGAGAGACTGAGTTTCCAAGAGTCCCATGATAAGGTCTAGACAGACGACTTTAAAAGTCTCACCTAAATCACTTTCCAGTCGGCGAGGGAGAGATAAGTCCACGCCATGTCACTCTCAGCCACAACAGGCCAATTGGGACGAGAGCACTGTCTATCTGCAAGTGGAAGTGAGCTAATTAGCTTATCGGCGGTGCTGTAGAACATGCAGAGAGCGAGTGGTGTTTCTGTTTTAGCCAATTAGGACAAAAGAACGTGAACTTTGCGTTCTGGTTCTATGGCGTAATTAATGGGCTAAAAAAATAGTGACCCAAAGAGTATGAAACTATTCGTGTACGTCAGATAACAACGTGTCAGTTGGCATTTTCAGGATGGCACGAGTACACTTTCAGGGAAAACACTTTACAAAACAAATTTACATTTGACATTTTTTAAGTCTTATATTATTTAAATTTAAAACTTATTTAAGACTCAAAATTAAGATATAAAGTATTTGGGCACTTAAAGCAAATTTTTAAACAAATGAATATCATTGCATTAGCTAGCAAAACACGAATGAACCTAAAATAGCGCACGCTGTCAAGCGAAACCCCGTAAAACATTTGAAATGATAATACATATAATGTTTAAATTCAACAAATATTTCTGTAGTTCTGGATGTCAAAATTATGAACTCCACCTTAAGTTATTCTGCTGGGATACCTGTGTAAATGTGAGGGGAACTTCAAACATCCACTGAAAACTAGTTGGGAATTAATCTGTTGCAAATTTATTGTTATTGTGTATCGATTACATTGACAATCATACATTTTAAATTGCTTAATGTCAAAATAATCCTAAAATCCTAAAGATACTAAAGATCCTAAAGAGGAATACAAGAATTAAATTCTTGGATAATAATAAGCATGATATTCTCAGAGAACAATATACCTGCGCTGCACTCCATGAGGTTGCATGAGGTAGAACGTCCTCATTATCGCTCTACCTCTCATCGCACATCGTGGAGTTGTTTGGTAAACAGGATGCAAGAATAGTAGGTGACATTTAAGATCACATTAAGCCTGTCGCGTGGCACCTTTTCATGGGTCCAGCGTGCCACGTGGAAGCTAAAAGCTTGGCACCCTTTTTGTGTGTTTGGGTGACCTGATGTAGCAGATCCTGGCTTTTGACATCCTAAGCTCTGGGTTACCTGCACAGAGTGTCATCTACTGAACGCAAGTGTGTGATCAACACAGAGAGAAAACACAGCGTCCCCAACCGCCCCCCCGGCAAGTCAGCCTGAACCAAATCCAATCTAATCCGCTGTTTAAATAACGTCTATTAACGTTAACTGGGTTACCTCCGCAGGCTTGAATAGGGGCATTTACCTCATGCAAACGCAGACAGTGTGGCCTCCAGGGTCACGTTTAATTTAAACAAGAAAGCAACTGTTCTCACTCCCTGTTATGCCATTGGATTCAGATCAGCTGAGGTGAGGTGACCTGTCTCCGGGTCACACACTGTTTTTCTAGATCAAAAGCGAAGCGGCGTTAGCGCCGACTCACGTGCCGTTCTGTGACCCTAATCCCAAAGGAAGGTGGCCAACGTGTCATGAAAGATTTAAATATATACATAAAAAGCATGTACAAAAGATACATATATGTATCTTATATATCTTATATATATATATATATCTTATACATCTTATATATACACACACATGCTAAAATGTAAACTGTGACCATCAGTTCAATCAAATGTTTAGTCATCTCTTATCTCACAGAAGGCATCGGTGAGTGTCACAGGTTCCTCTATAAACATATGTGCAATACAAACCCCGAATGTGACATCAGAATTCTGTGTTACACCCATGTGCACGTCACCATACAATAATCTATACGCATGTCTCAACTGATCTCAAATGTGTTGCGTAGTGTGTGTTTTTGTTGCATAGTGTGTGTGTGTGTGCATTATACACTTATGTTTACATTTGTTACACTGTCTTGTGCTGTCTGCACATGTTTTTGCACTTGTGCACTTTGTTTACTTCATGTAGCCCTTATGTCCGTGATGTTTAGTGTTTGTTTTATGTAGCACCTTTATCTGGAGAAACGTTGTCTCGATTCACTATGTACTTGTATTTGGTTAAAATGACAATAAACTCCCCTTGTAACTTATAACTTGTGTGAGCAAGAGAGAGGGGAAAAGGCAACTCAATGCATCCTTCTGTTCCTGTGGTTGCTGTCGGAGGTGAAGTGACAGCGGTGGGTTAGGGGTGTGGCATGTCAACTCGTAAGAGGGCAAACACTGCTGAACAGGGCTGGGTTTCTAACAGGGCTTCAGGGTATAGAGTGATTTACTATGTCTCTCCTGCATTATAAACGCCTCCTGGCTTTAATGAGCTCTTGACAAGCAGCGTGTTTGTACAGTGTTTCGGCACCATGACTTTCTGATTGCAGAACATTAGGTGAGCAGTTCGTTCTCGTGCCTGAACGCAGCCCGGCGCTCGTTAAGAGGAGCCTATTTACAACTCGACAAACGTACAGCGCTGAACTCCCAATAGCTGCATCATAAACGGCAAAAAAAATTAAAGACACAGTGCATTTAAAATGAGAATGTTCTTTATCATAAACGTGAATAATGACGGGGGCTGTCAAGCTCTTAAATTACACAGACACGTCATAAAAGTGGATATTTCAAGTTTTATGAAGTCATTTTCTGCTGTGGTAGAGACAGGAACGAGACAGAAAGAAAAGTTAATTATCGCTGAAATTTCACCAGCCGATCAACGAGAGAAGTTGCGATTAGACGTTTGTGAATGAGACGTTGTTTTTGTCAATGAATCGGTTTATCCAGTTCAACAAAACAGGTCTGAATGAATCGTTCATTAATGAGACTAACCCGGTTCTTGAGTTCAGCTAACAGACTTTAAGTCACTAAGCTTAAGTCGCAGGCCCAGTCCCCTTTACTTTCATTATATGCTCCATGAAAACAATATAAATGACAATAGTTTCGTTTTCGGGAAAACTTTTACTTTACATAAAGAAGTTGTGACCGTTGCTTACTGTAAGCGATAATAACGAAATGCAGTTTTACATTTACATAAAAATGAAACCTCTGAACCGTGTGCTTAATAAGTTACAACATCTACTTGCAAATAAATCACATTGTCTTATCAAAGTTCGATACAAATACATAAATCGTATTTAACACTTGTCTCCACGTACCTGGTTCTCACTTTCCCAGCTATCAATTTTAGGTTGTAAAAATGTTTCTCTAACATTTCCATTAAATAATAAAAATGTTAAAAAGGTCTGGGAACATTCAAAGCATTCAGCTTTGTAGACATTATATTAACATTATTGCTTGTTTATAAAATCGTTATTCATTTTTAAAACATTCCCTTAACTATTTATGAATAACGTCTTTGATATGCGATATATAACGTTAAAACAACATTTGACTGAGGTTACTGCAAAAAGTTTTTCCTGGTAGCTTTGAGAAGAACTTATGTGAACCGGTGTTTTGAGGATGTCTTCTGTTAGCTGACGGACTGGCCCAGGCCAAGAACAAATAGGACAGATGGCATTTTGTACAATACAGTGGCAGTCATCCAGGTCTGCACGCCAGGTGAAATCACCTCAGTCTGTACACTGGTGACCACACAGACCTGAGATAGATAGTGCAAGGTCACAGGGGGTTATTGTGCTTTATTTGGATTTGGAGTCAAATCACAGCTAAAGATCATGTGAGGTTCTACCTCATGTGAGGTATCTTCTACAGCACTTAAACTGGAAGTGTGTAGACTGGTATACATTTATGACTGCAAAAACCTTGAATCACAGCACTGATGTCTCGCACCTCCTCCATCACCGCATAATCACGCTCCTCGACTTAACACCTACACCGCCTAAAGCAGGGTGTGACTCGCGTGTAAGTGTGTCACCCACATGTCTAACCAAAACAAAGGCGCCTGAGCCCCAGCTTACCTGAGGCAACCGGACTCCTCTTAAAGGAGAAGTGCTCAAATTATATGCCAGTGGGGAGAGCATTCAGAACTGACAAACATGCAGTTAATAAAGGCATGACCCGGGAACCGACAAACTTACACGTCTCACGTTCTGGGTGTTAGTTAAAAAGAGACTACATGTTAGATTCAAGGACCACAGTGTAAACTAAATATAATATAATTTATTATATATATATTAATATAATGGCCTGTCACCCAGTTGAGTTTTCGCATTAGTGGGGTTTAGCTTAGTACAACTAAACCAAGCTAGTCTATTTTCTTAAGGAACAATGTGTATATACTGCTTTTTATTACAAATAAACATCTATAGATTTATATATCTGTAGACATCTATAGACCTATCTATAGATAGTAATTTCAGAATAAGTTTTTTAAATTACAAATAAGTCCAAACAGAGATATAAGACTGTTTATACTTTTTGCAGTACTCTGATGCAAGGGGAGACGTAAAGTATTTTTTAATCACCTTTTCTGTTTTCTGATGTTTTTTGTGTTTCAGAATGGCTCAACCTAGAAATACATCTTTTTAATTTTTATTAATTTCAAATATTTGTCTAATTATTTTTAAGGGATTTAAAGCCAGTTTCAAGGCCAAGTGTCCTAATTTTTGTGAAGGAAACACATCCTAAGTCCTCATTCAAAGAAAATGTTTGTGCACACAACATGCATTTCAAACTTTAAAGGGGCTTTAAGACACAATCCTCTGCGATTGACCAGCGAGAAACGATGACATAGTCTAAGCAACAAACATTCCCAAAACAATTGTGCATTATTAGGTCAAACTGGCTGAATGGTGACTGAAAGAAAGCGATTTTGTGAAGGATCAGCGCACACTGCGAGCGCAGTCTGACATTCAGACTAATTATCTGTTGAATTGTCAAACACAAATGCTTGAGATTCTGCGTCTTTTGCTGCAGGCATTCCTATGTCAGACTTCCCAGAACCCAACACAAGCACCACCCCACCTTTTCCAGTATCTCTTGCTAAATAAATAAATACCATACGAATGTTTAGGAGGCAGGAAAGAGTCTTTGGGAAAAACTGACAATAGATAAGAGATTCAATGTTGTGTGAATCCTAAATCAATTACATGTTTAAGCAAAGAATAAACAAAATGTTCATTCACATTTTCCAGTTAAAAGAACTGTTCTCAGAACATGGGCTAATGTTGTCTAAAAGTTCCCTCAAAGTTCTTTAAAAACATTAGGGAAATGTTCTTACAACTTAAAATTGTTAGCTGGGTTATCATAACTGATTATTAAGATATCCAATATTTGTATTACCTGAAAA
Source organism: Botia almorhae (assembly GCA_036877575.1). NCBI lineage: Eukaryota > Metazoa > Chordata > Actinopteri > Cypriniformes > Botiidae > Botia > Botia almorhae. The sequence continues at coordinate 28,227 of JAZGTJ010004045.1, forward strand.
ACTTCACACTATTGTTCATTGTCTATTATGAGCGTCAATGGGAAAGATCAAAGGCAAAGCTTTGCATAATTAGTGAAAACACACCCAACAGCAAAAACTGCAAGTATGTGACAAAATTCCACAGCGTTTTGTTACTATCAGCTAATAGATAGCAGGTGAAGCAGGAGATACAACAACGTCAGCACCACAATTGAAAACAACCATCGGCAGTTCTCCAAAACTCCACTCGACAAATAAACGTTTAATACTAACGTCAACAGATGAAAATGCAAAACACAAGTTAGAAAAGGCTAACGACCAGTTTTGGGCAATGCTGCTTTTAAAAGTAATGTGTTTCATTTAAAAGGGTTTAAGTAATTACGCTACAATATTTTCTTTAATGGAAGGTAACACACACATGACTTTTGCTATACTTTTCTTGACTGTGAACGGCCTATCTCTCGTCCAGAATGCTAGATGTTGTGCCAGGTTTCCAGAGATTTGTTTTTCCAAGTCAACATGAAATTAAAATTGACATTTTTTGCGTTCTAAATACACGGTTCGGGTTTTATTGTGCATGATTCAGTTAGTCCCTGATTTCCTCTTTAATCAAAATGCAATAACCCACTTCTTGCCTGAAATTACTTTTGGCTGATGGGTCATGCAGACTATTGGTTAATGTTAACCAAACAGCTATTTAGACATTGTTTTAGCTACTGTTTGAGGTAATGCAACCTTTCTTAAAATGGTTAAAACAATGTTAATGTAAAGAGTTTAAACTGCATGCCAGGAATAAAATAAAAGGGTAGCGTGCATTATGAATTATTTGATTAAGGTATTATGTTGAAAACTCAAAAAAGATCAAAAAAGTAATTAAATTACATACATTTTATTACAGTACATCCAAACATGTACTATTGGCTACCCGTCTGAAGGCACACCTAATTGGAAACACTTCAGGAGATTCAAAGTCATCATCTGATTGGCTGAATTCTACAGGATTTCGGGAAGATGTGTGTATTGCATTCTATAATGGTGCACCTGGAAACATAACGCAGTACAAAATGAACTGTGATTGGTTGGCAAGTGGGCGGTTGCTGTCAGTCAAATGGGCAGTTCTTGGCCAATGAACGCTTGGAACGGAGTCCAGACCCTCTGCCGTTAGTCTGAAGTTTTAGCTAGAGAGCATGCAACTACTGATGACAATAACTGATGGATGGTGAGAAAAAATGCTAACAACTCATCTTACTGTTTACGTTACGATCCCGTCAAGCAAAGCTTAATAAACAAATAAACAGCAAAACCAAAGTCAACGAACAAACATGAATACACACAGCTTTCACCCCGGATTAATGTTTTTAGCGTCTACCTTTTCCCCCAGTAGAACACAGGTCACTGTCTGGCTAATGTTACGTGACCTCAGTGGGGGGGGTTTGTTTCCTGGATTAAGCAGCCGGTTCTAAAACAGGGCGAACGGACTACGTGTCTGCTTGTACGACTGCTGGTTCACCGAGTCAGTCTAGACTCTAGTAGAGTAGTAGAGTTTTAATGAGATTCTGCAGATTAGTTGCAATTATTTTAGTGGCCATAACACAAGCAGCAAACCATCCAACCTTTAACACACAACCTCTTTACCTCTACTTTTCCAAGCTTTGAGATTTTGATCTACGTGCTTGTACATAAAGGCTGACCTTTTGCTATGTCAAACTACCAGCTAACCCCAGCTAACAGGGAATGTTCTCAGAACATTGGCTAACATTCTCAAAAAGTTCTCTCAAAGTTACCAAAAACATTCTTGCAGTAACATTAGTAAAACTTTTTAACATTATGTATCATATCAAAACATTATTCTTCAGTTGTCACTCATGGAAACATTAGGGAAACGTTATTACAACCTAAAATGGTTAGCTGAGATGCAGTTTGATCAAGCAATGCCACACATTATCATTTTCGCCAGGTTTGGGACACTGTTTGAAAGGAAGGCAGAAAAACTACAGGCCCAGGTGGACGGCAGGGGTTCAAGAGGCGTTAAGTGATATGCAGTAATGACAGGAATGACTGCAGCTGGTGGGGGTGTTTAAGGCAAGCGAGAGGCCCCAGGCCATTCTCAAATAGACTGTCCGGTTTACAGCTCCTCTTTATGACAGGTATGTGGAAATGCCCAGAATTCTTGGCTCTCCCCTTAAGAGGATTGCAGGAACAAGCCTTCAGACCTGAGACGGAGCCCAGATCATATCGGGAGCTTATAAATTATGATCATGACGAGCGACACAACATGATTTTCTAATAGAGTTGAAGCTTATTGATATCCTAAATGTTACTTACTGAGGAACAAATGAATGCAGAAACAAACGTTCGTTACTGATCAAATAAACTGTAGGCATGTCCCAAAATTGCATATTTCTGCATTTTTCTACGCCAATTTGTATTTAAATAAACGAGTGTGGTGTTTACACTACAAAAAAGTCAATGACACGCAGTGTACTGGATGGGGGGCGGGGCTAAACGTGAAAAACGCATCGCGTGCAATTGAACAACCACAATTCAGTGGTTCTTAAACACTTATGATCCGGCAGGGGCCTAGATGAATATTGTTGAGGATGTGAGTGAGTGGGCAGATCGGCATGGAAGTGTGATGATAAGATCAGAAGCAAAGCAGTTTGAATCAAGATGTTATCAGTCGGTTGCGTTCACATCATGTACCTGGTGCCCAAAACGAGGGAAAAACTGTTGCTGCGTAAATGACAGAGTTAAATAGTCGACTTCTGCTGTAAACAGACTCTCCCTCTCACGCAGTGGCTTAAGGCCCAGGATGACCCTCCGAGTGACTCGTGGTTAATCAAATGCAGTTCGTGTTTGGAGGTCGGTAACACGAGAAGTCTTTTGCTCGCTAACAATGGTCTTCAAAATGCGTTGACGAGTTTGAAGTACTATTATTTGTTACGTACATTAAAGGCACGGTATGTGATCTTTTCCCGAAACACATTTTTTGTTATGCTGGTTGAAAGCCTCTTCACATCCTGATAGCGATCGCTAAGCGGTATAAATATATTTATATAATTGTATAATTTCTGTGGAAGAAGCAGGACCGTAAAACGTTCGCCCAATCAACTTTCCTGTCAAACTATGTATTTGCATTCCTTTGCACACTATTGCAGGAGGCGTGGCTTTGGAGAGCGCTCTGAGGGGATCTTGCTTTCAAAGCTAGTTTGCTATTGCTAGCCTCTTTGAAAGGGCCAACCCTACCTTTAAGAAGGTAGAGTTTAGAATGAAGATATATAATCCCATATAAAAATATATTCTGAAACGCTTACAAAGACATCTCAGTTTCAGGGATCCTGAAATTTTACCAGGTCTACCTGCCAAAGAAACAATCGGTCTTACCTCTGGCAAAGACACATCAAAGACGCCACAAAGCATGTCCCCAAAAGCAAGCGGGAAAGAGTTAATTCATTCCCCCAACACTGAAGAACGAAGGGGTTGTAACAGCACAACGGGGAAACGTCTGACCTTCCCTTCCTGTGGAGCTCCTATAAGAAAACAAGTAACCCTGATGACACATATATTATCCACAAACCTTTGTAGCTTACATTTAGCTTGGGGGACTTGGACAAGTAAGCCCAATCTGTCCTATGTAAAGAAATAAAGGAATCACGAGAATACAGGAGAAAGTATAAAAAATACAAATAAACAAGTACAGGACCTTTTTAAAGAGGTAGTTCACCTAAAATGAAAATTATTTTCATTTACTCACCCTCATGTCATTCCAGCCCCATATGACTTTATTCTTCTGTGGAACACAAAAGATGATATTTTGAGGAATGTCTCAGTGGTTTTGTGTCCACACAATGGAAGTCAATGGATGCCACTGTTGTTTGGTTACCAGTGTACTTGAAAGTATCTTGTTTTGTGTTCCTCAGAAGCACAAAACTCATGTTTGGAATAACATGAGGGTGACTAGATGATGGAAGAACAGTAATTTTTGGGTGAACTATCCCTTAGCAAAACCTGAAGGTGTGACACAACAGATTTTACATCAGAGAATGTACAGAGTATGGACCGCACAGAAAGCGCTGATACGCCCTCACACAACAAGGCAGGTCGACGTTACACTAGGGCTGGGCGATAAATCGATTTTATCGATTAACTCGAATGTGTAGTTTACATCGATTTGCTTGAATGAAAATCGGTTTTATCTTTAACGTAATATGCAGACGCTCTGAGCCCTCTGAGCTCCTGTAGAATGGGCTCAGCCCTCCGCCCCCTCGCGTTTGCCATATTAAAGATACAC
>JAZGTJ010004046.1:6804-21642 GCA_036877575.1 Botia almorhae
AGAGAGAGAGAGAGAAGGGAGGGGTGCTGATCGTAGTGCATCAGCACGCAGACAGAAGCCAAAAGATGGAGAATCAGTTGCACACACACAACCAAGAATCCGGATTCTGAGCCTGCGCACGCTCAGCCCGGCACTGCAGAGAAGAGACACGAGATGATGAAGATCTCGTGCTGGTGATACAGTTTACAGGTGATCTGTTTTCAGCCCGTGTGAAAACACGCGCAGTGACGCTGGCATCACTAGCGGCGGATGACTGCGGATGAATAATTTAGCGTCTCTGTCTGTCTTCACAACTGCTCCGTTTCTCACCACATGCTCATTTAGGGGTTTCTAATCAACTCATGAAACATGTTACACTATAAAACAGGGATGGGTAGTTAGGGAACTAAATTAACACCTTTACCTGAAGGCAAAGATCTTCAGACAAATGATGAAATTAAACTGGTACTGTAAAAAAACATCAAGAATTCAATGGAAACAATCTGTGACATGTGACTTTGTTTCTTTCCACAATAAGGTGTGTGAATAAAGGGTTTCCCAGCTGATGTGGGTTCAGCTAAATGTAATGTATGTACATACATAAAGACGCACAAGAAATGCATCCACTGAAGTCAATACATAATGAAATGATGAAGTAACAATCAGCCCAACTCTTGCATCAAAGAGGCTTTTGCTGCTGTCGTCTGCTGGATTCTCGTTACTGATCATTAAATTCCAACACAAAATATGTGCAAATTTCTTTCGAAAAGCAAATCTAGATTCGTTTAAATTAATTTACAATATTTGTCATGTTAAACTCAGTAAATGTGTTAAAAGCATTAAATGCATCTCACAGATTAAAGTTTGAATATAAATATTAATACACAAATAAATATCATTCTGATACAGCATTTAAAATGTAAAACCTGCAACCCCGGCTTACCTGCAGCTGTATTTAAAGTGAACTTATTACCTGTAAGAACAAGTTTATGACCAGTAAAAATGATCGGATGCTACAAACGATGATTGTTCTATCAAAGTGTGTAAGAGAGAGAGAGAGATGGACTGAACGTTTGCACATACATCAGATAAATCATCTAAGATAGAGATCTCAGCTGGAATTGCCTTTCCGCTTGAAAAGACGTACGTGGAAATAAAAGGCTGAACAGGAAAGAGCCAAAGCCACCTTTCATGGTGACAGGAGAAGAGAAGCGAGCCATTACTCAGACACAGAGAGAGAGAGAGAGAGAGAGAGAGGAGAGAAGAGGACGAGGCAATTCCACGATACGACAAACAGCGACGAGTCTGTAAATCCACAATGTCAGTCGCAGCTAACGTTCACAGTTAGCCACGCTGTCGACTCTGCTCAAATAAACACAAAGCCCACTGCCTGAGATTTAGCCCCGGGGCAAACACTCATCCTGCTATAATCAATTGTCGTTTCTCTGCAGACGGGGCGCTTGAGATACACGGTAGATAACCTTGAGATCAGGTGACACGTCAAATACATGCAAAGACATTCAAGCTGAAGGATCTGGGATGTTAAAACGGGGCTAAAGCAGCCGGACGGGTCGTGTTGAGAAATAAGCGTTGAAGGTAATCGCTGTTTAATATTTATGAGGTCTTGAGCTGCTTCAGTAGAGAAAGTGACACACACAGCTCCAGAGAAGATCCTCACTAGTTTAGTAACGTGGCCCAGATAACTTGATGATGATCATGAAGGCTACAGCAGAATTAGGAGAACAGTGGTTCAGGAGATCTGCGGTCAGTCAGGTGGGATGGAAACATTCAGATCTGATGATATCTTCATGAGGTTTTCAGAGATAAAAGACTGGTAATAATCAATTTGTCAACCCTGAGGTTTCTCAGCACGATAAGAGACGATGCTATCTGGTCCAGCGTCTGAGTTTAACCATCTGTCAGCTCCTCTCCACACAGCATGCAGGTCCACTCAGAGTCTGAGGTTCGAGACAGTTCAAGGAGCGTGTGATAAAGGTGTTCACAGGTGGCAAAGTACCAATCATGACCATTGTGACGGCTTCAGAGTCTGAACACTGATGGTATTACAGCACACTGCTGTCAGCAGATACTTCACCCCAGCAGAACACAGTCCACATCCTTCCCTACATACATGAGGCAGCACAATCTGTTTCCTTTCATTTTAATTGCTTAATTTGACACACCAATTATTAAAACAGCATAACAAGGCAGACACATAAGCTACGCATGCACTCGCATGCTCTACGCATGCACTCGCATGCACTCGCATGCACTCCGACATGTTGCCTGGTGGCGCTTCCACACAGGCGAGCCAGGTTTAAGCCCTGCCACCTTCATTTCCTTCCTGATTTTCCCAAACAAAAACAAAAGTGTGGAAAATAAATAACTTAAAATAATAACGGAACTCCTGCTAGTCTGTCGGACAGTAAAGAACACAGCTTGCTCCTTAATATTGTGTGATTTGAGGAAAACCAACAGCGTAATGAGTGTGTGGGGACAAACAACAGAGGAAGAGACATCAGTTACTCCTTCCCGCACCCAAGACATTTGTGCAGCAGCCTCCAGGGAAGATGAGGTCAGATTAATAATGGCAGTTCTGGTCTAATTACTCATAATGCCCGTCTCCTCTGAAACTAATGGCCCGCGGTTGAGATATCTGCTGGATTTAATTCAGTTTAAAGAGACAGCACCACAAATTGCTCTTCAGGGGAAGAGAAGAAGCCCTGCATGAACACATGCTCGACTGCACCTACCAGCACTACCCGAAGACACCGCGGCGCAGAGACCGCCTGACAGGTTAAATACATTCCACTGCCTTTCAGTCTGGCTAAGGCAAGTTTATGTTTAGGTGTTGGCCATTATGAATGACTTCTTTACCTAAAATATGATATTACGTCTTGGTTCGTGAAAATGGAACCTATTTTTTTCTTTCGTCTGGGGAACAGAAGCTATTAAGAAAAATATCAGGAACTCAGGAAATGACGCGGGCGCATTCTCACTCATCAGAACAAATTCTGCCCCGTTCCACGCAAATCCACTGAGAGTACATTAATACAAACATTAAACCTTACAGCACAAACACACAGAGTAACAGTGTGAGGTCATAAGCACTTCATTTCATCTCTAATGTAATATAAAACATAACAGAAATCATACAATCAAAGCTCTGTACCAAAACCCAGTGAGCTGCCTTACTGCTTATATTAGCATGTTGCTAAGCAATACTCAACATAATAAGCATAACACAACATAGCATACACAAACATTAGGTAAATAAAACCTACAATGAATCAACGATTTTCACAAATGAAAGATGTTGTTTGTATATTCTGTGTTTCTGTTAACTGCATCCTTGGATTTCTGTTTATGGCGCCTGTCACAAAGCATTATGGGATTGCCTTCTCTTTAAAACATGCAATAAATATGTGTCAGTCATGTGTCTACTGTATGATGATTTAACAACGCTGTCTCTGTAAGCAGCTCTCCATGTCATTTCATAAGTGAATCACTTCTTTTCTGTCACTGGTGAAAAACAAAGCGGTCTCACAAAAGCCCATCAGAACCGGGTCAAACATGGCTGACTGAAAAACACAGCTTCTCATTCACTTATGGGGTGAAGCAAACAGTTTTTACTGCGACGCTGCATGGATGGTGACGGGCAGTGTTCTAACTGCAGGTCTGTCCACATGCTGTCAGCGCATCAGAAGTCATCAGTCATGGAGGGTGGCACAGGAAGAGGACGAGGCTACTGTACGAGCGTGTGTGTGTGTGTGTGTCTGGGGGCCAGGTGCTACCAGAAACGAACCCAACCATCTGTGACAGAAATTTGGCAGTGGGCTTAATTTTAATGAGGACAGTCTACAGTTATCCTCAGTACTGATGCTGGACAGAGAGCGCTAAAGGTGTTAGGAACCAGATCTGCTTATTTAAAAAACAAGACACCAATCTATCCATTAGAACATCTAATCCATTAGAACATCTAAACATTTCAGTGATGTGTTCCTCAAGTGAGCTGAACAGAATGTGTTCCACAGAGAGCCAGAAGAGAGAGGAAAGGGTCAGAGGTTCAGAGTAACAGAGGGTCAGAGTAACAGAAGTTCAGAGTAACAGAGGTTCAGAGTAACAGAGGTTCAGAGTAACAGAGGTTCAGAGGGTCAGAGATTCAGAGTGTCAGAGTAACAGAAGTTCAGAGTAACAGAGGGTCAGAGTAGCAGAGGTTCAGAGTAACAGAGGGTCAGCTTTACAGAGGGTCAGAGTAACAGAGGTTCATTAAATGAGAACCTGCAGTGGCCTGACACTGATTCGAAACACTGTGTGATAAGAGCTTTAGATGTACTGTAGCTGCTCCTCAACAGACACACGCAACACAATGTGAACTGCGCCACAGAAGCAAATTAAACCAGTCTTTTATTTTTTTTTAAATAATAACAGCTCGGTTTTCACAGTACACATGAGGTTTATTTAAGAATGCAGACTCAGTCAGCTGTACGTGTTGTGCTAACATGTGGGTAGCTGAACTCAGAGCTGCTCCCACAATCCCCTGGTGTTTTCCGCCTCCACCTCACGCTCCGCTCAGCTCTCAGTGTCCTCCATGATTTAAAGGAATAGTTCAACCAAACCTGAATAGGCTGTTATCATTTACTGACCCTCATCATTTACTAAACACCATCATTTACTGAACCTCATCATTTACTGAACCTCATCATTTACTGAACCTCATCATTTACTGACCCTCATCATTTACTGAACCTTATCATTTACTAAACACCATCATTTACTGAACCTCATCATTTACTGAACCTCATCATTCACTGAACCTCATCATTTACTGAACCTCATCATTTACTAAACACCATCATTTACTGAACCTCATCATTTACTGAACCTCATCATTCACTGAACCTCATTATTTACCTCATGAACCTCATGTAGCTCAATTCCTTCTGTGGAACACAAAAGGTGAATTTAAAGTATTAACCACACCAGTTTGAAAAATGCCAAGAAAGTGTAAAATTCAAACCACTGATACGTTTTTTATGAACATGCCAAGGAAAGCTAGAGTGGATGTCAAGATTTTGAGTGAAAATGTTCAACACACAAAAATGATCATGATTTTGGAATAAATAAAAAATATAACAGAAAGTCATACAAAAAACACGAGAGTGAAATAATAATGACAGTATTTTCACATTCAGTTGAACTCTCTCCTTAAATCTCCTCTCTGATTGGACGATCATTATCAATCACTCAGTCCTCTCTGATGGAGGCCAGTCCTCACTCTGCTCTCCTGGAAACTACTAGCCAGACTGTCAGGCACAATGAGGCTCACATGTAACAGTGGAGGCATTTGTGTGAGGAAATGGAAGTGAGAGAGACATGACTGCAGGAATGTGTGATTCAGAGGCTGAGGAGAGAACGAGTGAAGATAGCTACACATGAGGGTGAGAACAACTACAGAATGAGTTGATGGTTAGTTCTCTAAAACGAAGATCTACGTCCTGCTGGGATATGTTAGCTCACTGTGAGGGAATAATATCTCCTGCATCTTTAATGTGCGCTTTAAACTGAAATCATTCTGTCAGCCAGTCCAGCGTGATTTCTGCTCTTACATTGACAACCACAGCAGATAGAGCTGATGTATAGACAATGACTTTCTGTATGGAAGGTTCTCGAACAGCTCTACCTCTATGACCTAAATTATTTATCATATATTTAACGTCAGATATTTCTCCCCTGAGGTTACTCATAATGGAAGTAAAGGTTTTTCATAATTTAGTTTTTAAAGGGGACTTTACACCCCCTCTCTGACTCTTACTGATGTGCTGCTGTGTCTGTTTTGGGTTCTTTGGATATATATTTATTTAATAATTACAGTAGGACAGTATAAATGTTCTATTGTTATACTTTGATGGTGACCAATAAAAACTTTGATTAGCAATTTGATGACAATCTTACAAACCTGCAGTTCCATCACAAGCCACTGGACCCTCACAATTGCTCCTGTTGGGAAGCTCTAAGCAAGACAAACACTTCAACTGCCACACTACAGTGTGTATTCATGGATGCACGTCACATATACTGTGGTGAATGCGACACACTCTCCCTGTGATGCAGATCTCTAAGTGTGCTTATATTCCAGAGAATATATAAAAACACAAAACAACGTTTCCTCTCCACTGCTCTCCAGAGAAAAACGTGAAATCCTGCAGCTAAACTCTCTTGAGTTTTTAATTCATCACCTCGTCACAGTCAGTTAAGAGTGCGACTGCCAGAGAATTATTACGCTCCCAAAACAGATCAAATAAAGTAATCATGCCAAACAGTTGCTCATTCAATGAGAGCCGTATACATGCATGACATGCTTTCAGAGGACACGTTCATATGACAGAGTGTATAAATAGAGCTCAGGTTCACCATGAGGCATTCACTGCAGTCTAAGTAAATGACATTGTGTATGCTAATAAGGGTAGTGAAATTAACGTCAATTAAAAACAGCCGAGAAAAAGAGATGTTCTACACACACACACACCCGTGCGTGCTTAACTGACGCTTGCTAAAGATCAGAACAACAGGAACAGCGAGAGGTATGAAGGAATGGATTATGAATTGAATTGCACCGCTCTCTTCTCCTTCTGGAACATCAGGTCAGATGACTGACTTGATTCAGCACCTTCATGCATAATTCATCTGTTGCAGTTATCTGTATGAGACACTGAATCTGTGAATATACCGTCCCTCTAAATCTCTCTGCACCCGTCATCAGTATTATTTACCTCAGCCTCCTCACTGGAATCATGTTTATTATTTTTCACTGGATTGAGGAAGGAGCTAGAGGGTTTTGTGTACACATAATGACTCGTGTACATGTCTTCAGGAGGGGATGGATTTTACTGAATGCAGAGAAACATCGACTGTGGCAGCTACAAGACAGCAGACGTCCAGCTAAAGCTCTGGCTGGAGTCATTTCTGGAGTGCTGAAAACATCCACAGATTCTGAGGTCAGGTGCTCTGCTTTGGAAATCTTCAACATAAACTGTCATTATTATTGTGTCAGCAGAGTTACCATGGCTACACACTTCAATTTTTATAAAAATAACTGTGATTAACCATTTAATGGCCTGTTTTGTTTGTTTCACTTACAGTTAGGCCGCTAAACTCTGCTGTTAAATTCTGCTGTTAGGAGTCTATTCAGAGACAAACTGGGCTGTTAAAGTGATCTGGAGGGATGGATTGGCAGAGGTGAAGTATGCAGCAGTAGCACGCTGTGGATAACTGCTGCTCTCTTCCTAATGTCTCCACCAGCTTGAGTCACCCAACATATTAGACCGGGAACATATTTCTCCACTCATGTCCTCACAGAATTGATATTGAGCACTGCTGTGAGAAGATGGCACGTTTATAAATAGACTTTAGACAAACACACACACACAGCAGTAAGCAAGGGTCTGTATCCCTGCTGAAGGGCTTTCAGAGCGTCACACAACATGCAGGATGGGGACTGGAGACGGTGGGGAGGAGAGGGTGGTTGGAACAGGGTGGAAAACAGCTGCCGGCTGCACCTGCTGTTCGTTTCACCTCATCCACTTGGTTTCACCTCCTCAGTAAGTAAACTTTAGTTTAGCAGGAGGGAAATGACACCAATTTTAACAGCATTTACTCTCACATTTAAAGCTACTGAAATATCTCAACACACGAACACTTTAACCATCTCTAATTCTTCTATAAACACATCCTGAAACACTGCACACATGCTTCTTACAGCATGAGGGTAACTGGAGAGCAGTTATTAAGTTATCAAGCAGCTGTATTTTCAGTCTGACTGTATTAATATCTGACACACTGTATTACAGCCTCACAGTAGTGATCTGACTGCTGTTTTAGTCGTCCCTGGCAGCCGCTAACTGACAGGCTAACAAAGTGTAGAGTAAACTCAGCTGTGTTATAAGAGGATCAAATACTCCAGCGCGTTTCTGGGCAGTGTGGAAGAATCTGTAGTTTCAGTTTTGACTGTTAGGAAAGCTCTCATCCACCCCTGACAGATAAATCTGACCTCCAGACCATGTCTTCAGAACCTTCATCTATTGCACAACACTGTACATGTATCAAATATCACTGCCTGAGTATAAAAAAACAGACTCTTGCTGTGTTTAGTGCTGGAGTGGCTGTATTTTCTCCTGTTTTTGCGGTTTGTTAAGCACACAGTATTGTGGTTTGGACTGCGGGGGCTTGTGTGTGTTTTGTTATTTCGGTCTCGCTGGTGAACATATGCCCAGAGCCGTCCTGCTGTCTAGTGCTCAACTCCACCACACTCGACCTCACATTCTGTATCAATCTCACCACTGAAGATTTCACAGTCAATTGAACTCGCCCAGAATGCATTACACCGCCTCAGCGTGCAGCACACACCCAAACACAAAGCGACCACACGCGGAGCATCACGACTGCTGGCACAATCGCTCTTATTTGAGGGGGTGGTGATCTGGTGCCTCGGCGGGGCGTGAGAAACGTGTCACCAGCACCACGCCTACACGAGGAGGAGAACAGAGCTGTTCCAAACGTCATATGTTCAGAACCAGAAACCTCACGGTTTCATCTGGCTCTCTTATCTCCTGGGGCAGTCAGAGATGATCACACTGCATGAGGAACATGAGAGAGAGAGAGAAGATAAGAGAGAAGAGAAAGTGCAGTCATCTCTCATTCCCTCAATAGGGCTCTCATCTCTGCTGACTATCCCCGGCAGGTTGTTTCAGCTCCTCTCCAGTTAGCAGCATGCTGAGGTCATCGGAGCAACACACTGATATGCTGTGTGCAGGGCCTGAGATGGGATGGATTATTGCTTTTTAACAATAAATAAATGTAATTAAACCTTTGTGTGAACCCACCTAAAACCCTTCACGAACATTCACAGACAATGAATTGCGCCTGTTTCTTGTGTTTCTGCAAATGCGGTGACGACGCAATTCTCTGTCCTGCAGGCCGAGTGTGAGAACTGCTGCAGGAGATGCAGGAGATGCAGCAGTGATCTACTGTAATCTGACGTACTGGAACACCTGAATCTGCCCTTTCAAATTCTGTTCTCCATCACCTGATGCAGTCTGATGCCGTGACTTTAGAAAATATACTGTAACCTCTCTTGTTAAAAGTGACTGTTTAGAAATATTGATGCAAGTAGCTCAGTGTAATTACATGGATTGTTCAGCTCAATATATTTATTGCATGTTGATGCTTATCAATGCCTCACGCTGTTAGCTTAGCAATATTCTAATGTCAGATTGTATTGATATCGTATTGAGTGGCTGCCCAGCATGTCAGATCAGTCACTTCTGAGGTTGCTTAAGAAGACGACAAGAAGAAGTGATTTTGGAACACAGTTCTCATCGGGGAGGTTCAATAAATGCCTGGGATGCAGAAAAACTGACTTGCTTCCGCAAAATTAGCAAGTCAAATCCAGAAAGCCGTTCTGCTCCTCGCGTGGGTCAGTGTTTCATGCTTTGTTTCCTGCCTGCCTGAGTTTTGTCAGGTGATGAGAGAGGAGAGGACAGAAGAAGACAGGCCGATTACAAGAGCACAGCCGTGCCAACGGCTCACGACAGTGGTGCAAAAACAAACCAGAGAGAGAAAAGAAAGACCCGGAGGGAGAGAGGTGCAGCGAGAGCTCTGGACATCTGGAGATGAATGAAGGAGATGTGTGACTGTTCTTACAGCTCTCCAATAAAAGCAGCTCACCCTAAACCTGCTCAGTGTGTGCAGACAAGAGAGAAACCAGCGGATGAAATCCATAATAAACCAGCACCAGCCAGCAGGTCTCTGCTGACACACACACACAGATTCAGAATCACTCTATAGTCTCTGTCACACATTTCTGCAGTGTGACGCTGAACAGTTTCACAATAACAGCAACATTTCTGTTTCTCACTGTAACACTGATTTCCACGAGGCAGTGTGTTAGTTCAGACACTTCTGCATGTTTCATTGTGGCCGTCTGATATATTTACACGGAGTTATCTTCAGACTGTCAGTGCTGCTCAGTGACTGGACTGATATTTGTGTTTCAGTTCAAGAATGCAAATCAACACTGACTGACTCTGAATGAATAATGACTTTGAGAGGTGAGCACATAACAGCAGTCGTGGTGTCACACAGCTCCAGTCTGGAGTTAATAGTGGTGTTTCTGTTGTTCATATTTTACTTGCTCTTCATTTTCAGTGGCCCTGAGGCAAAAACAAGAAATGTTCTTATTTGTTGGCAAGATATATTTTTAAATGGAGTGTCAGAGGCACTGTATATCTTACATTAAACATTAAGATTTCATCACAGGAAAGATTCAAAACACATCAATTGTTTTTGAAAGATGACTCTTGAAAACTTATAAGATTTCATAACTTTCATAAGAGCTCATCATTTGTGCCGACACCTGTAAAACCCACATCATCATGATCCTGACCTCATCATGATTTACACAAACAGCAGAAACATCAAAAACTCAAGCACAAGAACATTTAAATCCACAACTTCCTTTATGCTGTTTTTCATCTCATGGCATAAGCAGCACATTTGTAAATTCAAAATCCTTTTTTTAAACATGCTTTGTACTCATTCTGTTCGTATGGCCCTTGGCCATCGTTTTTGTCGAGCCCTAAATAATGACATTTCTTTGACCATCACTCTGGATAAGCCCTCTGCTCTCCCGCATGTCTGTTTGTGTAGGTCCACTAATGCCCTGCTCAAATTTCTCATTTGTAATAATGATCAAAAACCAATTACAGCGGCACAAATACACACAGCCGAACGAAGCCGGCCATCAATCACCAAACACACAGGGTGTCAACATTTCCACCTTTTTCAGCTGCATCACGAGTGTGTGTGTGTGTGTGTGTGTGTGAGAGAGACACTCACTGTTTTGTGCTGTCTGCATTGTTTTCCTCTTGGCTCAACACATGAGATTATTAATTGAAAAGAAGAGTGAAGTTGACATCTGGAAAATATGTTTTCAGTTTTTTATAGGCCAACATGAAACGCTAACGGAATAAAATAAATATCATTTCTGCCAAGCACGAACTCAAACCGGCGCTGACAGGCGACTTAACTGAATACTATCATAACAGCCTTTCACCAATGCAATTATGTTGATTCACATCCATTTGCTTGTTGATTTATTTGACTTATCACTGCTGTTGACCTTCTAGAAGAAGAAGACAGAAGACAGTGACGTGCTAATGAAGTACAGCCAGAGAAACTGAGATCAGAGACAGAGAACATTGAAAAAATCATTTTTGTCTGGTCTTCTAATAAAAATATCCCCAAAACAAGAATCATTTCATTGAAAAGCAAAACGGTGAGAAATTTAAAGTGTTAATTTTAGAGATTATATCTTGAAATAAGTAGTTTTCCTTCCCTCTTGAGAAACAGTGTTTTCTTCTTTCCTAAAGAATGAACTAACGTCACTAAATCTGGTCAGATTTATTCATAAAATAAAAATGAAGAGATCCCACTGTGCTAAGAAAAGATCTGACACATATAATCTCGCTCCTTAAGTTCAATGTTGCGGTTGTGATGCTGTCTGCGATATTTTGAAAAGAAAAACAGACGACAGAAGCAGAGACGGTTGTTCTGCTGTGAGGAGAAGTCACAGCGGCCGCTGCTGTTTCAGCTCTGATGCCTGAGCTGTGAGCTGTGAGCTGTGAGCTGCGTTGTGTTGTGTTGTGTTGTGTTGTGTTGGAGGATTACTGTTAGCACAGGTCATGAAACCTGGCTGTTATGACAGAGTGGTTAATCCTCCTTGTGAACTGTTGGTAAACACGCAGGCCTAAAACTCACTTTCTCAGAAGTCTTGTGTTTGTTGTATTCAAACCTCTGTAGCGCTGTAAGCTTTTAGAAGTGTATCGCCACAGCTGGTGGAGATGAATTCAATTCTCACCTCAGCTCCAAACAAACACACTGTCTGATATAACAAACAAAAAGTGTCAAAAGTTTAATAAACAATTTCTCCTGTCAGCTACAACAGCATATGCTTCACACTGATGTCTGCAGAGCCCAGAGGTTCATCTCAAACAGCCCCAAAGGTCCCGAAACCAACTCGCTCAAGAAGAACTACAACATACCACTTTTTGACTTATAAAGCTGAAATCACACTGGCTCGTCTCAACAGAAACATACACTGTATTACAGCTCATGGTAGGTTTTTTATAGCTTCACATAAAATAGCTACAAATCTATTTCTCTGCCTGTGAATTTTATTACCTGCCAAAAACCATTCTGAATCTGCTCCCACAATCGCCCTTGTTTTCACATTCTGTAGTGATTATACTGTATCTGGGTGGCACTGGAGTTATCTTGGGGTGTTTGAGGTTATAAAATGGGGTCTTTGGTTCATAACAGTTTGGGAACTCCTGAACTACAATAATCTTTGCCAAAATTCTCAACTAGAAAGAGTAACAAAGTGTAGAGAGAGAAAGAAGCGTTTGATTTCATTTCTGATGGTTAACATGGGTCATGGATGTACACTGTAATTTGAACCTCAGAGCCGCAGGTTAAATATGACAGATGACTGACGCTGAATCTACACAGATGTTAAGTCTGTTCTCAGAATCTGATGAGACGGGCCGTGACCCGGTATGATCAGTGTGCTGAGCAGCTGAGATTTCACATCTGACAGAATGAGATCTCTCACACATGAGTGTTGAATTCTAAATGAATGCAGAAACCAAACAGCTGCAGTAATTGTTATTCCTTCAACATGTGGCTCGCTTATTCATTTTAATTGAATTGTTTTTTTAAGAGCTTGTGATGTTTCTGGAATACAAATCATCACAATTAAAGCTCAGATATGTTTTTTTATCTGAATGCCACATCCTGTATTTCCAATACATTCATCATGTATCCTTCAGTAATTAAATCTGTTTTCAGGAGCAGAAGATACTTCCTGTCTGTCGCCCGCTTGTAAACAGTTAACTCTCTCTCTCTCTCTCTCTCTCTCTCTCTCTCTCACTGATCAATGGACTCACTGATGCTCTGTCTGTCTGTCTGTCAGGTGAGGACGGGAAGCTGTGAGTGCATGAATCCGGCGTGACGTGCTTCAGTCACATGAATATTTCATGCTCTGCTCTTGCAGAACAAATGATCTGTTAACACAGCGTGAGAGACTCACACACAACACATGCAGCAGACGTGTGGGTGTCAGAAGCATCACCTCGTGATTATTCCTAATGCATGCGTGTCGTACGGTACAAGAATTCATTTTGTGCGATAACAGCATGTGAAAGCGTGTGCATGTGATCACTGCAATGTGTGATGGACGTACAAATAATTGCCATGTTAAGACTCGCCTTTGTGTAGTCTTGAGAGAGAGAGAGAGAGAGAGAGAGAGATGGCAGAGGAATAGATATTTGGATAACTACATACTGTCATAATTAAACATTCGGTGAGATGTCTGACTGCTGCAGTTTTCACGTGCTATGCAAAACATGCTAGTTCCCAAAACTAAACAAATTAGCTTCTGACATTAGCTCAATAGGTAGAGCATTGTGTTAACAGTGCACAGATTGTGGTTCGCTTCTCAGGGAACAAGTGTTGATGCTAACGAGACAAGATAAATTCGCTCACTTTACCAAACGTCTAGTTGACCCTCCAGATATAAAAGACACACAGTGTAGATAAATGATGTATTTACAGTGAGTGCCTCTGTGTACATTTATTTGTTACTTCCTTTGTTTACTCAGCACTGATATTTGATTTATTGTTTATTATGTATGTAATACTTCATACTTAATTGTATTGGTTAATATTGCTTGTGTATGTGGACTATTGTTATTTAACATTGCGCACATTTTCATCGCAAACATTCTGGTAATCAAATGTACAGTTTTATGTCACGCTAATAAAGCATGCTAAATATGAACGCGTGTGAGAGAGAGACACAGAGAGAGAGAGACACAGAGAGAGAGAGAGAGAGAGAATGTGAAGGAGAGAGAGAGAGAAATGGATTGCTCCCAGCCCTTATTCGACTGGTGGCACTGGGTGTAAAATGAGTCATTACACAGTGCAGGGGTTCGGGGTGTAACACACAGATGCCTGTGGATGGAAAAGCTGCTTAGCATGCACCTTGTGTGCTGCCTGAGTCCCAGCGCGCTCCCGAACCCGGACAGCCCGTCACTGCCTGAAGGAGACATGCAGAAATGACTGCTGTCCACCGTACTTACACAACACAAGAGAAGGAGGTGAGATTGAGTGAATCTCCTCTCCTGAAGCACACAGGTCTGTTCTGCTGCACATTACTGTGAGAAACCATGCAAACCATGCATTGTTTTTCCTGCGAGCCATGACATACGGCCACTCAGAGAGTGTGTTTACTGCGCGTCTCTGTTCCTGCACTAGCAAAGGGCAAACAGCTACCGATGGGGCTGTTGTTTGTGTGTTTGGTTTTGGACCTCACAACAATGCATGTGTTTGTCTCTTATCCGCACTGCCGGCCACAGACACAGGCACCAGTGAAAGCATGTGAGTGCTCGCACCTGCGCAGAGAGAGAGAGAGAGAGAGCTGAGCTCAACAAGTGAAGCTGACCCATCACAGGTGCAGACAGAGAGAGAGTGAGCGAGAGAGAAAGGGAGAGAGATGGAGTGAGTGCATCTAAATTTAAGCATAATGCTCAGGGACAGAGGTTTGGGGGAATGTGTAGTGGAGGAGAGGTATCAGGTGGTGCGAGTTGGCGACAGTACAGAAGCACTGTATTTTACAGTATTTTACAGAATTTTACAGTATTTTACAGTATTTCTTTAACTGTGATATTTGGCCTGAGGTTTTTATTGGGATATCAGATGGCTCTGTGTGTGTGTGTGTGTGTGTGTGTGTGTGTGTGTGTG